>LQRL01068963.1:0-15381 GCA_001703475.1 Hydroides elegans
ACAAACCCCCCTCCCCCCCCCCCCCCCCCCCCCCCCCACCCAGAAACCTCCCCGCGGCCTGACATATCAAAAAACGTATAGCTGGAACTAAATGATTAAATGCATTCGTTCTGTTTACACATTTGACACACTTTTATGATTTGCGCATTATAAGAAAACAAATTACCCACCTTTTTTAGTTTAATTAATCCATATCAAATCCGGGTTTCAAACGCAGTTCATCTTAAAATATCGTCCATCCTCTTATTAACAATGCAATTTGCGGATACAAGTTATCAAAATGCGCATTTTGTTAGCTCTGTTAACACCCTTGCTCAACGGGCTGTACAATGGTCAATTTCAAGCCCGTTTTGTCTTCTAACCATTCATAATAATATACGACTGAGGGCGCTTAAACCCACTCTAGCATTTAGGTTGTCACATTACATTCCCTTTCCACAAACACACTCTGGCTGTTTCCTGATGTGCTGGGCCCTAAATTGGACCCTGACAAAGCAATGGTGGGGATCTGTTGTTATGAATGGGGCTGGCAGTCGGAGTAAGATGGTTCAAGAGTTTGTTGGCTAGATGCATGTGAAACCATATGTGTAGATAATGAAAAAAATATATATATTTTGAGGAGATAGACCCTAGAGACAAAATATTTAAACCACATTAGATGTTGTTGTCTTTGGTGGAAGGCATCGTAAAAGAACACTTTACTACCTATAATGATGCCTTTGTTCTCGTTTGTGATAATATGCTCCTTTATATCCTAAATAATTTATTTCGATCTGTCTAAATAATTAACAACGACAATTCTTACTTATCTTCATAAGGTTCTGATATCATTCATAAAGGCAATCGTAAGGGGCAGGGCATGGAAAGTATTTGTTTATAGAACGGTACAACAAGAAAGCCCATGTCCCATTTCAAAACAATGATAAATATATACATGTACTTGTATGGGTTACATCGCCACAGTTAACCGAACCCTTCCGTTGCTCCCCACCCTTCACAGTAGCAGTATCAAGACAACACGCCTTTCCATTCCCTCACTCCCTTCCCTCACTGCCATCCTTCCCGCCCTTGCTGCTGCCAGCTCTGTTCGATAAACTCCTGCAACTGCTAGCGACACAATAGCAGCAACACTGACAACGGAGACGACGCTTCTTCCTTCCATATTTTTCCATATATAAGGCCTTAGCCTGATGATAAGCTTCTTCGAACTCTTTCATAACCAATAACTATTTTTACTTTTTCAATGCATTTTTATTTAAACTCAGAATCGCATCTAGCTTTTTAAACGCAATGATCTTTTTTGAGTTTCCCATAATGAATACATAGGAAAAACGGTTTGTTGTGATAAAAGAGCTCGATGAAGCTTCCAATGTGGCCAGGCTCTAGGCTCTTCCTGCATTTAGACTCTAATTAATAAACCCTAACGCGCGGCGCCTGGATATTGGCTTAGGACTAGAACAATGAGTTAGATTAGGTCGGGTGTTGTTATTTTGTGGCTTCCCGAATTGATGTTTTGTGTGTGTGTAAACTGAAATTGACAAGAAGGGAAGAATAGTATTTTTGTAAGTCATTAAAAATCAACTTGAAAAGTTGAATAGGTAAAAATATGGCCAAAAAACTATTTATTTGGACTCATGAAGTTTTGCCCGTGATTATTTTTGTATTCGCTTCAATAATGCCAAGTCAAATACATGATTATAATCATGTATTTATGCAGCAATACATGATTTCGATATAAAACAGTTCAATCCAAATATTGATTAATAATTATATTGAATTCATAAAAAAAAAAAAACATTTTATATGTGTCTACAATCATATGAGGTATGTTTTGACCCGAGTGACAATTTCCCGCTGTGATATAACATGCTATCATATCACATGCAAACAAACCCCCACATGCAGTTGATGGGGTATATGCACAAGAGCGTAAATACATTTTAACCGCCCATTGAAACCTACTTTTCAATATAAATAAATGAATCTTAATTGTAAATCATAATGTATTTTAATGTATGTTTCAATGTATCTATCTTTTTATTTAGTCGTTTATCGATGTTCGATGGAAATGCCTTTAAACATGTTGAACATTGTAAATTAGAAAATTGTAGGATTATCAAATTATGATTTGAGACTATTTATTGCATTTGTCCCTTCAAATTAAACATAATATGGTCAGCATGTAACATGATCGATACATATGCATAGAGAATATTCCCATGATTCCATGAGGTTTAAACGTGATAAGCGAGATAAACCAGATAAGAAATAAATGTTTGAACAAACTTTTTATTCATAACAACAATAAGACATTCTAAAACTCTATTTTAAAAACATTACTAATCATAATTAGCCATCCAATCTTTTTGAAATGGATAATACAAATTTCATTTTATTAATAACTCAAGTTCTATACACAATTTCCAATGCAAATATCGTCCGCAGTCCTTGCGATCCAAAAGACACGGTTTGCAATTTTGAATTGGTTCTCGAGAAAAGATGGACAATGGCTTATTACAACCCGGTCAGTCAGCAAATGATGCCAGTGAGAACTGTGGGACCGGGTCAATTTATGTTGAAGTCAAAATCATGCACAGATGAACGTCTTCTGACAGACGGAGGTAAGCAATGTTATTCTGAATATTCATTTGACGGCTTTTGTATTTTTTTCTTCATAACTCTATATACTATGAGTCATAATACATGTATATGTAACACTTAATCTCCACGGGTTTTCACTTTGACTGCAATTTTCATAGATAATGGTTTCATTGGAGTCGACCACGAATTCGAAAATTTGAATACGTTTGTGAAAACTAACGCAACATGTCGCACGTAGTTTTGATAATACTTTAGGATGTATAACTTAAGCTCACGTAAAAATCTGCTAAACCTTATAAAATAAACTCAAATCACTAATTTCATAAATTACACTTTTATCATTAATTCTAAAATCAATGAGCCAAGTATTTTCAAAGTAATAAGTCACAGGTATGCCCAAGGTCAGATAGGTTCATACGACCAAATTAGTACTAAATATATAAGTTTCAATCAAAGTGACATTTAATGACATTTGCCACTTCCAGAAGCTGCAACAGTAATAACTGGCGACGGAGTGCATAAATCTGTTATTACCGTCAATGGCCAGATGCCAGGTCCACAAATTACAGTTTACAGAGGACAACAGGTATGAGTAGATTGGGCTAGACAATTCTGCGTTTATTTATGGAATGCCGAGGGTTCTCTTGAATTAAAAGTTATTTTTAAATTTGTTAATTAAACACGTAAATATCAATATCATATTTTTCTGAAGGGCACTCCCACGAGACATTTTTCAAAACGTTGTTAAATAAGACATTACAATTGCGAACAACAACAAAATAGTGGTTTTTGAACAATTGTTTTTTTTTTGCAAAAATGTGTTCACTTTTTCCAAGCCAGCTAAGCTGTGTTCCCCTTTCTAGCCAGCCTGGAACAGAAAAGGAACACCTTTTGAGAAAATTGAAATGTTGAATATAACAAAATTACTTATCATTTATTGTAAATAGCAGCAAATTATACAATTACAAGCAAGTTTTATCAATTTCGAAATAATAAAGCTCAGTACTTAGTATGTAAATTAAGAAATTATCAAAATAGATGTTCCTCAAACTGCTCAAATCTCCAAGCTAGAAAGTATTTTCTTAACATTGCCAAGTCAACTGATATTTGCTTGGGAACACCTTTTTGGGGAACAGCTCGTGGAATGCTCTTCTATTCTATATAGGATCCACCATGACTATGTATTTTAGGAAAATTCAACATATATGGTCACTACATATTATCTAGTAAATGCTTCAGATTGCGAGTTTAAAATATAAAAGTGAAAATGTAAAAGATATAATAAAAAATGTATGATGGCTTATCATAAAACCACGATTTTTGTGATGAACATAAGTTCAAACTAGGGATTTCTGTCATGTTATATTTGTAGTCGATTTTCTCGAAACACCAGCAAAAATTTGGAACCACGGAACCTTTCAATTACATGTATATCTTTTCAAAAACCCAGGTCATCGTCAAGGTCACAAACCGGTTGCTCAACGAAGCCATCACGATGCACTGGCACGGTCTGCACATGCGCGCTTGTCCCTGGATGGACGGCGCAGGGGGCGTGTCGCATTGTCCTATACAGGCTGGCCAGTCCTTCACGTATAAGTAAGTGCCATTTATATTTGTCTAGGATTTGGTATATCGTGTTATAAAAATTAAAGTGCGGGAGGGTAGCAGTTGGAATGTGTTCACATATAAGTGAGTATTGTCGAAGGTGTTTATTAAATTACAGCAGAATTAACAAGCGTTGAAAATTAAACATAAAATCGAGAAAAATTGGAAATTAAACGGTCTGCACATGCGCACTTGCCCCTGGATGGACGGCGCCGGGGGAGTCTCCCATTGCCCTATACAGGCAGGCCAGTCGTTTACGTTTAAGTAAGTGACATTCATATTTATCTAAAGATAAGATATAACAGGCTAGTGTAAAGCGTGTGGGTGTCGGGGTTGACTCTTGGAATGTGTGATCCATAAGGGATGTATCACATTGTCCTATACAAGTGGGCCAAGCATTCACATATAAGTGAGTATCATTAATAATCATCCATGAATTTTCAGCTTATGGAGTTATAAAAATGACAGAGGAGCGCTCTTGAATCGCATGACCTGTCATGTAAAAGATTCATTATTGATCAGTTCGAAAAAAGCAATTATATTCCAAATATACATGACTATAATTTCAAAGGATGGGTTTCGCCAATCAAAATATAGGTTCCTAGCAGACGAGGAGGGCACACATTGGTATCACCCGCATCTGGGCTCACAACGTTCTATGGGGGCTTATGGACCGCTTATCATTCTCCATAATCCATTAGAGGAACAGGTATACATTTAGTTGATTTGGAATTGTATGTAGTATATATGTTTAAGCATCTGGGAATATTCGAAAGTTACTTTAGACAATGCGAATGCATAAACAATCTTTACTTGGTTGGTTCAACCAATTTTACAAATAAATACCTTCCAAATTTTATAATATAATATGACCATAATTATTTCATATTGTTATTGTTATTGATATATTGTTATTTATATATCTCTTTAACTTTAAATATAATTATTAATTATTTTTGGAATTATCAACTCTTATCTATAGACAGCCAGCCTGCCGAATTTCGACGAAGACCTTTATTTGGTCATAAGTGATTTCATGCATGAGCAAAGCGACTCGATCAATTACAGATTAGAGAATGATCAATTAAGGTCAGTATATGTCAATGACTTACTCAATAACTTTTTCTTCAATTAAAATTTGCTGGGATATTCCAAGAAAATTAAGTAGATTTATATAAGCTATATTTTCTTTTAACCTCGCTGCAACCGCAGAACATTCCGCATGTGCCCAACCCAATAAAAAATCAGAAATATTATTGAATATCAATTATTGAATATAAACTTATCAATCGCCACTAATTTTTGTATGACAAAATAATTTCATCAAGGACGAAACCTCATTTTTGAATTAATGTAAAACTTCATAGTATTTATATATTTTCATACGATTTTCTTAAAACATTCGAAGCATATTTATTTTTCAGCTGCCTGAAGATTGGAGAAAATGAGCATTATGCATTCACGAAACAGCCAGACGGTCTTGATATCGGAGTGACACCGTATGACTCCGCAATTATAAATGGAAAAGGTCAGGGAGACGACAAGGCGTATAAGGCATTTTTGTACAAAATAAATGACTAAATTTTGATAACATTAACAAAGTCTAACTTTTACAAAAATGACATTGAGTTTTGTGTTATATATCATTTATAGTTTCATGTTATTCAAGTCATTTCAAATATGTATCATTTAACAATTTTATAGTCAAACCTATAAAACACATATTTTCATAAAGGCATATATTATACATATATTACACATATTTCTTTCAAAAATAGTACCATATATTTGCAGGTCGCTACTACCCCAACCGCAGTCCCCACGCCCTGGATACAAACATTCCCTTCGAAGAATTCCCAGTTCGAATAGGAGGTCGATATCGGTTTCGCTTGATTTCCGCTGCTATGCTTTATGGCTTCACGTTCAACTTCCATGGTCACCGATTGAATGTCATAGGAACGGATGGGGCACCCGTAGATCCTGTTCAAGTAATGGTTTACGAACTAAATAAATCGAAATCCAACAGTGACTTAATGTATATAGCTATAGTAGAACACTCATGGACTAATTTAAAATGAGTTAACAATTGAACATTGATTGTGTGGATAGTGTTCATAGATGATGCTGTATTTGCATAATTAATCAGGCACTCTTAAAATGAATGTTAAAGGTTGACTTTTCTATATGTTATCTGTTATTAGTTAATATCTGAAAAAAGTAATGACTCGAACGATTTATTTGAAAATTAAATTGTTTAAATAAAGAATGTGTTTAAAATTGATGCTAAAACAAAGCTATGTGGTCATTCAGGTCGACAGCATTGTGATACAACCAGGAGAGCGTTATGATTTATGGCTTGATGCGACAGATCCCTTTGGTACTGGAAAATATTGGATTCATGCAGAAAATGGTGAAAAACTGCAATATGACCATGTAAGGTTTATTACGTTTCTGAAGCTGAATGAGGCTTAATAAAAACTATTGATGCATTCTATATTATAGATTCTATAGATTGATTCTAAATAATTTTTGAAAGTTTAATTCAGATTGCAATTATGCATATTAAGTAGTCTTTTCTCAGTTTGATTTATTTAGTTTAATACTAGGCCATCTGAATATTCTTCTAAATAAAGTTTATAATTGATACAAGTTAGCATGATAAAGTGCATACATGTACAAGAAGTATATATCTTTTTTCAATACACCAGCCAATACCGGTCGGCCATACAAGCGCCATCCTTCGCTACGTACACTCTGGAAATGGCGACGACCCACAAACGCACCCTAGATATTGCAGCCAGGAGGACATTTGCAAAGTGCTTAACTGTGCCGCACAGTCATTAAGACATGCGCATACGCACTGTGTCCATATGACGGATTTGAAATACAGTGGGAATAGGATGGATCTTATCGGGGTAATTGGTGGTAAAATATGATTGAATCGATAAAAGTGTTGATTCACGATATTTTTTATTGAATGTTTCTCTATGAAAAATAATTTCTTACTCTCAAAAGTCATAGAGCGACGCCAAGAGGAGGATGTGCATATCAATGTTTGGGGGCGTTATTTTTTTCGTCGCGAACGTAAAATAACCTCTTTATAGCCGTTCCCGTGACGGCATGACGTATGACGACATTATAATTACTTTCATTTAAATATGTTCTTTCAACATTCCGTCCGCAAGCGACGTTGTGCACATGAACTTGATTTGTGGGATAGCATTTCATTTAAACCTTAACCACGTAAAACCCTTTTCCATTAATTTACTTTTATATTCATTTTTTCTTTGATGTGAAGGATGAAAGGCATTTGAATGTTGAGGAAGAATCAGATGAGTTCTTTCTAAACTTCCACTTCCAACGATCAGACAAACGATACATGTTTAAACCAGTGGTAAATGGAATATCGCATGTACAACACACTAGTCCTGTTCAGGTATGCATTCAATTTCTTGCAAGATTTTGCTTTTAGGCCGTAATCTATTATTACAAGGTGGTGGATCTATATACTTAAGACTACATTTTTTTGTTTTATCAGTGCAGTTGGTTTAATGCGTAAAACGCAATCAGTTTCGCTTTTTTCTTTAAAGGAATAGAAACATGTTTTTTTTTTCACAAAATCACAAGATTGAAAATAGTGAGAAAAAAACTAGGAACACTGCTTGTGTTTATAACGCCATTGAACCGGACCCAAACAGTTCACATTTAGAAATTTAGTTAATTTCGACTCCTTAAAATACAATTCACATATTGTATAAAATTTACAACTGAATCTTGCATATTAACTAAATACATTAAACTATTCCCTTTTCCATAGCTGTATCCATCGGACGACACTGCAGTTCATTGCAATACGACCCGCGATTTGGAGGACAAGTCGGAGCCTTGTTTTTGCACAAATATATTGAACATTCCACTGAATCATGATATCTACATGGTTTTATTTGTACATATGCCGCATCTCGCCCGTGAGTATGGCTATATATAGAAACTGGAAATGGCATTCAGCTATCATTATGTAAACGAGGCTATAATGAAAACGAGGCCATGATGAAAACGATGCTATAATGAAAACGAGGCTATAATGAAAACGAGGTCATGCGGTATATGATATAATATATCACACAAGTGCAGCTTCTTTAACTACCACGAATACATTAATTAATATGTAAATTTAGTATCATTGATTATCGATGCGCATCTAAGAGAAAAAAAATATGCGTAAAATAAATTCCTTCTTCCTATTTAAACGTTTTTTTTTGTGTGTGAAAAATAATTTTATCATAATTTAATCATGAAAAATCATTTATGGATAGCTAATTCATTTCACAGTTTCTGGAATCACTGGTACGTCTCATCCGATCCACATGCATGGACACAGCTTCGAAGTTCTAACAATTGGATGGCCAAAATATGACGAGGAAACAGGATTCTTCCAGGTTTCATATATATTCTTTTATGTTGTGTGTACACATTCTGTTTTTTAGCAATGGAATCGCAGAGCAGATAGCTATGTCTTTATGATATTTGTCCTGTTGGAGAAAATAATACATAACAATTGTATGATACCCCTAATTTATACAGTTAAAAATAAACTTTTGAATCTATTATATATTCAGGAAAACAACAATGACTTACAATGCCTGGACTCCAATTGCAATAATTTCACATGGGCAAATCCGAACTGGTCGAAAGGACGCGTGCCAGGGGCTGTTTTTGATAGACCTCCACGAAAGGATACTGTATGGGTACCCGGAGGAGGCTATGCTCTAATTCGTTTTAGGTAGATATAATCTGATCATGCTATTATTAAATTAACATTGAACGTATGGTAAATTCTAGAATAGTCTAACTTATCATCTCGAGTCTAGACCGTGTTTCAAGGATATAAAACGCCGAAGCTGTGCCAAATCCTGAGTTGTAAAATTGACCTAATTTCTTGAGCAAAAAAATATCTTCTTTAACGTAACATAGTATTCAAATTTCCACTATATCATAAGCAACTGATTGGTCGGTTAATGAGATACGAAAACCATGATTACCCTGCACTTCTATGTAGATTAGGGCGCGGATATACCAGGGAAATACCCACCACTCCTACCCGTTCGCTCTTGTATACTATACCGAAAATATATGCTATATGTTATGTTATTTATTGACGCCCTCAGTTCCAAATCATGTGAATATGCCCATGTATATTCAGAAATTCACAAATTGTTTTCTAGAGCAACCAACCCCGGCTTCTGGTACATGCACTGTCATATGGAGATGCACAATGAACTCGGTATGGCACTCTTGCTTCAAGTGGGTGACGTCACGGATATGCCCAAGCCGCCAAAGGATATGACCCAATGCGGCGATTTTACTGATTTTAGCGATGAGGAGTTTATGGATTTGGTTCAAAGGCCGAGGCCTCCGCCATTGCAAACAAGTGCCACATTTGAGGGTATGAACTTTATATATTTCATTGATTTCGAGCATGTAGAAGTTTATATTAGGTTCCAAAAGTGAATAGCGATATATATAAAAAAAAAAAACTTTTTTTTTGGTTAATGCGCCGTCTTCTTTAGTTATGAAAGAAGATTGATAAAAGCTGTGAACATATTTTTTGGCAACTCGCTCTGTGGTCAAACCATATATTTACAATATCAATTTTTTGAAGGTTCTTACAAGCTGGAGATGATGGCCATCGAGAATGACACCGTTGCCAATGATACGCTTGACAGCATAACAGCAGCTGTTCCAGATGAATGTCTGAATGAGGACTTGTTCAGAACCTCTGCAATTGTTCTAGGAATTATGTCTTCAGCCTTGTTTCTTTTGGATGCAGCTTTATTTCTCGGATGCAATAATAGAATATGACGTTTTAGAAGAGCACCTCACGAGCTGTTCCCCAAAAAAGCTGTTCCCCACCAATATCCAGCTGGCTTGGAAATTTTGAGAAAATCCATTCTAGCTTGGAGATTTCAGCAGTTTGGGGAACACCTTTTTTGATAATTTCTTAATTTCCACAATAATAAGGGATAATAATTATTTCAAAATTGATTAAACTTGCATGCATTTGTCTATCAAACTGTTATTTACAAGATATTATATGTAATTTTGTTATATTCAACATTTCAATTTTCGAAAAAGGTGTTCCTTTTCTGTTCCAAGCTGGCTAGAAGAGGAAAAAAGCTGGCTTGGAAAAAAGGAACACCTTTTTGCAAAATTTTAATGTTCAAATACCATTAATTTGCTGTTCTCCGTAATTGTAATGGTGTTTTAAGTTGATTTTGCGACCTTTTGAAAAATATGTCGTGGGGTGCCCTTCGTTTTATGATTCCGTCTGAGAGTGATATGAACTAATGTATTTTCTAGTTTGATCTGTTAGTGTTGCTTGCAAAAATACCGTGAATTTGTCAATGCATTTGTCAATATAAAATCATGATAATATAATTATTCTAATAAATAGTTATTAATAGTTTTATGCGAACATACATGATTCTAAAGCATGCAAGGTGCAAATTCAAATTTGAAATTAAAACTATAAGTGCAAAAAGGTCTCAGACACCATTAAAACCATACATTAACCTTATTCTTAACTATTAAAGTTATGGTTCCGGTGTTGTGTCTGCATCAAATGTTGAAGCTTTTTTAAGAAATAAAAGTGTTGTTCAATATTTCAGCGCGTGTGTAAGACAAACATACAACAGCAGTACCCAGTGGATGATATTTGAAAAGATGATCTAAATTTAAAGTGACAGTTTTCTGTTTAAGACGCATGTAGTTTAAGTGGTATTTTAGCCCAAAAAAATCACAGTAAAACTAACTGATGAAAGTTATTTTATTTGTTATACGGCCTTTTTTAAAGTTAACTTTAACAAAATGAATTTCGAATTTTGATATGCGTTCTGCCCTTCGAAAATACCAGCACGGATCAAAATATATGATTTTTAAAACAACTCACTGTGTGCTCCCGGTACAGGGATTACATCATTATTGGAAATATGATCCTGAATCTGGACAATATCTTTAGTGCAGATAGTTCGCAGCGCGTGCTCTATTTGTAATGTTTTAATTAAATCTTTTCGAATATATATTGTATGTGCTTATATTATGATAAATTTATTCTTAAAGCGAATTGATTTTATCATTTGCTTGCTTATACCTTTGTCCTATTCGACGCGCTATAGCTCTGATTATAAGTTTTCATTATGTGTTTTCCTAAATGGAATCCAAATGCTGAAGTCGAATCGCAAGAAGTAAGCAGAATGTAGGACATAAACAATTACACCCTGTCTAAATTTCAATTAAAAACAACATTTTTATAGCTTTGGCATTTTTTACATGAGTTCGGTTTCGGAAACATATGTATTTTTAATATTTTCCAGGAATGACGCACCTTTATCAGAACCCTGCAGCTTTTTTCGGATACTGACCTAGTTTTCTTTTAATATATAGGTCTAGTACCTTGTCTCTAAAAAGAGTTAGCTAACAATATATAGGCTCCACAACTGGACCATATAGAAATGAGGTTAAAAGTGGCGCGTGTCGGCCTTAGGTAAGCACTAAATATAATTACAGAAATGTTTCTTTAGATATTGCAGAAATATAGAAATAATAAAGCGGACTGTTTCTATGATAATGTTGCGTTCAACTCCGTCATAACGCTGCGACTACGTTTAATTTGACGTTTCTGAAGCCGCACCCACTAGCTTTTCATATACGTCTTGCAATGTCTATTGAGATGTTTTGGAGTTTACTTTTCTAAAATCGGTGGATCAAAAGTTCCTGTCTTATCTTATTTCAGCTTGATTGCATATGATAATTTTAACATGCCGAAGGTGATTTTAAGACGTTGTGTTGAAACAGGACGTGTGTCAGCAAATAGACATGTTAACATAAAAACAATACTGCTTTAACGACGCCTCGTCTAACCAAACCAGCTGTTACGTCCCCAAAATAAATGACGTCCCAAAATCAAACCAATCTGCAAGACGTTCACGGACGTTTGGTGGTCGCCCTACTTTGGGCCCATATGTGCGTTTTCCGGACGTCCTTTTTTTCGTCGCGGACGTAAAAAAGACGTTGAATTGACGTTGCGTCTGAGTGAGTCGGACGTAAGAATAACGTTCTTTAGACGCCGGGACGTAAAAGGACGTCCAGAAAAACTTTTATATGTGCACTAAGTAGGTCGTCCTCTGAACGCAACGCCCGAATGCGACGTACTATGAACGACCCATGCCGAGTGGGAAAATGACGTCCCTCGATTATAGAATATGACGTACCTTAATATTGAAGCAAAAACAGTATTTTGCACAGCAGTCATGAACATATAACTGTCCATACACACTTCTGGGTCAACAACCTCTCGAGACATAAACTTGACTTGAAGGTTTCTCTCGATTGGAGGACTTCATGCATATGCCAAGGTTGGAAAAGAAGGTAACCGACTAGCGCGTGTGGTAGTCTAGATCTCGTTTCTCCTACTCTATTTAGATAATAAATACATGTAGGATTCAGATCCATATGCGGGGGAGGGAGAGGAATAACTAGGGTATGCATACAAATATCATTAAATAATACTAGGTGTACTTATAATGTCCATTGTTATATCCATGGTGTCCTTTAAAAAAGCGCTATCAACTCAAAAACTAAATAATTTTACTAATTTACTATTAGCATTTCGTTAAAATTAACTAAATATTAATAAGTTTTCGTTTTTTTTTGCCTCAGTAAATAATACTGGATGAAAGATGCGCAGTTATCATATTTTTATTTAAATAGGACCACATGATATTTGTTTTTCAAATAGGACCGCTTTTTGATATGTTTCATGTAATATACATACAAACATGATACTGATGATCATAAAAATGTTAGTATTGAACAAAAAATTATTGCATTTTTCTTGCATTATATTAGTGCACGAAATGGCGACATAGTTTTGTATAATTTTCAAAATGTATTCATTTTTGCAACTTATCGCGTGACAGTTATATATCGATTATATTCTAGTTCTATAGTGACAAGTTATGTAAATAATGAATATGCTTGCCTTTAACTTTTTTTCAATATATACTAATGAAGCAGTGATGAAATGGTTGTTGCTGAGGAACAGATAAACAGTGACTTGAACAAGATAATAATCTCTCATTATTAAAGCCGCGTTCACGCGAACAAAACAGCGTAAACACAAGCTCGAAAACCCAAAGCTCAAAAGTCAAAATTGTATAAAAACATAGTATATTGGCTATTGTATCCCTTCTGTTCATGCAATATCCCCATGTTTTAATTTTGCATTATTATTGAGCTGTGTTTGGCGTGAACACGGCCTTAGAAGACAGTCTAAGGGCATGGCCATACATGACGCTTTCCCCAGCTTTTTTATCATTACAAACCGTGATTTATAATGTATTCCTTATGGACAATACAAAATGCGCAAAAGAGCTTTGCTGCGCTTTCGATTTTCCTATAAGAAATACATTGAAACTCATGGTTTGTTAAAATAAAAAAGTTCAAGGAAGCTTCCCGTGTGGCAAGGCCCTTACTATCTGTTCATCGCAACACTGTTCCTCAGGTTATCCCAACTGTCTCGTAAATTTAGAACAATCAATTCATATTAAAGGTTCGAGATATACGTGACATTTAAACAATGAAGACTAAAATGAAATTATAATTTTTCGAAAAAAATGCAAGAATCGTTAAAGTTAAATGTAGTTTCTTTTTAATATATAATAAATGAAATAAAATAGTAACGCGTTTTCTTTTGGTTTTGCTTTAACCTGGCTGTGTTATGCGCAAATATATATACTCTATGAATTTTATAGTTCTACTTAAGTTTCACCAAAATTGTCCTATATTACAGCCTAATTAACTCAATAAAAGGTTTATTTCGTTTCTTTATTCAATAATAACGACTGATTTTTTTAATGAAATAAATCAGAAAATTTATATCTGTTCTGTTCGGTAAAAAATGTCAGCAAGGACTATTTCCTAGCAGAATAAATATTGGTTCTAGGTTGCCCTACCTTGGTTTTCGAGACCTTTGGTTTCTAAGGGCGTGGTTACATTTATGTTTTAAAACGCAGTTTTTCGGGCATTTCAATGCATTTCCTTTTGTAAAACTCAACAGCGCTTGTTACGTTTTAAAGGGCTAGCTTTTTAAGTTTCCCAATAAGAAATCATAGGAAGACATGAAATAGTTTGCGTTTGAAAATGCAAATGCAACCACGCCCTAATAGTATATTAACCAAAGGTCCCCAAGATGCTAAAAACGGCGGGGTTTACCATTCGTTGAAATTCCCTTGATTCTTAGACTTCTACAACACTAATCCTATCGCTTCAAGTTAGATTTGAATATTGAATAAATTGAAGCTAGACCATAGATCTTTGCAGCAAAAATTAAATTCACCGTGTGAAAAATGTAGATAATATCTCACAAAGACTGTTGTAGAAAAGTCAATGTGACATTTTGGGTCAATTTGACCCTTCTTTTTATAGCCATTAATTGAAATTTATCTGACTTTACCGGTCGAATATGGCATAGATCTATCGGTGAAAGAGTACAATGTGGCAATTTCATATCATGATCTATGGTATAAAACTACCCACGTCTTTTGAAAGAAATGTGAAGTCGATTAGATTTTCTTTGCAGAATCTATAATGAACAGATCGATCATCTACATGTAAATAAAATCATGTAAATACATAAACTGACTTTTTGCAAAGTAAAACGCATGTAAATGAGGATGCAAAATCGGTTTTATCTCTAGGATAGTTGCAAAAATATTCACGATCGATCCTAACTTTACTCGATACTATCTGAAACAAATTTGACAAAGAGCATAATTAGTAAAGAACCATATTTGACTGGATATATAGTTGTCTGAACGTGAGTGTTTTAAGTCAGAAAAGTGAAAATATAAGGTTTGTACCAAGAATTTCTTAAACAATCGAATTCGAGTGGTGTTGTTTATATTACTGTACCTCTGTTCATCTTCAGTTTATTTCTATTCAATTTGATTATAAGGGAGCGGTTTAATAAAAAATAGCGTCCTGTCGCTACCTCAATTTTCACTGCTTTCTATATAGAAGGGCACCCCACGACACATTTTTCAAAAAGTTGTTAAATCACCTTAAAACAACATTACATGTATGGAAAACAACAAAATAATGTTTTTTGGAAAAACA
>LQRL01068963.1:15617-27046 GCA_001703475.1 Hydroides elegans
CTATGATATATTGTAAATAACAGTTGATTATACTATTCCAAGCTGGTTAAATCTATTTTGAAATAATAAATTTCAATATTTATCACTACAATGAGAAAATTATCAAAAAAGGTGTTCCTCAATCTGCTAAAATCTCCAAGCTAGAATCAATTTTCTCAAAATTTCCAAGCCAGCTGGAATTTGGTGGGGAACAGCTTTTTTGGGGAACAGCTCGTGAGGTACTCTTCTATATAGAAGAGCCTCTCACGAGCTGTTAAAAAAAGCGTTCCCCACTAATTTCCAGCTGGCTCGGAAATTTTGAGAAAATACTTTTTAGCTTAGAAATTTTATCAGTTTGAGGAACACCTTTTATTTATTTTTCTAATTCCGCAATAATAAGTGAGAAAAATTATTTCGAAATTGATTAAAAGTGTTTCCAATTGTCTAATAAACGGTTAGTTGCAAGATATGATAGGTAATTAGGTTATATTTAACATTTCAATTTTCGCAAAATGTGTCCCTTTTCAGTTCCCAGCCGGCTAGAAAAGGAGAAACAGCACAGCTGGTTTGGAAATAGTGAACACTTTTTTCTACAAAATTTTAATGTTCAAAAACCATTATTTTGCTGTGGTTTACAATTGTTTTGGAGCTTTATGGTCATTTAGCAACTTCTTGAATAATGTGTCGTTTGGTGCCCTTCTTTATATATAAAGTCTCAAGGAGCTACCATTATTACTCTGGACGTCGCACCGAAATGGCATATCATCCACATCCATTAACTTAAAAAATATGGAGTTTTGTATTCGAACTGGGCTTTCCACTTTATTCTTATGCAAAATGCCCACAATATTCTTACAATCTTTTTTTTTTTACATAGAACTTTATAAGGAAGGACCCTCAAGGATAAACTTATGAAGGCAGCATAACTGCACCATAATGCAATATCCTTGATATTGGCCTTATAACCATGAAGGCTCAAGGTTACATTAGCCACACGTGTATGATTTAGTCCGATAAGAACAAGTCCGTCTATATAAAGCCCGTTGATTTCCCATTATTTTACTTTGTTTTTTGATTCCATCAGACGTTGAGGTTCGATTTTTATGGGAATATATTTTTATCCATTGAAATAAGACACGTGCCTCTTATATCTAGTTTATAGGATAGCATATAATAAATATTTATTTAGTCAATCAGTAAAAACTGCAGCGGTATGAATTAATTTTGGAATATATTTATTGCGTTATAAATGCTTTATGTTCATGATAGAGATACACTAGCATTCGAAACGGATACATGTGAAAGAGCGAAATCATTTTAAAATATGTTTCTGGGAAATTCAAATAAATCGTTTTGGGACGGTGTATATTCGAAAAGGAATTCGCATAGGTAATTTGGACATAACTCATATCTCTTCTTTTTCATTAATAAATGTTCCGTTGTAACGGCGCGGGCAGGCACTTGCGGAAATATCTGCGAACGCTGTAGAAATCAAATAAATTATACTAAAGCTAAAATCAATATCATTGGATGTAGTATACTCTCTTTCAATTTCTTAGCAATTGCTGAAACTTTCGTGAGTGCCTGTTTACATATCATGCTGCTTTAAATGAAAAGGGCATAGATAATAATTTAAAAAAAAATAAGCATTTATTTGTTCTTTATTTGTTTTCAGTGATCTTCCAGCCATGATTCAGTCAAGTCTACTGTGGATATCCCCATACATCACCAGTGTTGCGGCTACACTGCTTTTATTCGGTCTTTTATATAAACTTTGGGATTTGTATGTGACGCGAAACGCGGGATCGAGGTCGAAACTGCCTCCTGGATCGTCTGGATGGCCTCTCTTTGGAGAAACGATCCCGTTCGTCGTTGATGTAAGTAATGTTTGAGCGGTTTTCGGGTAACTTTACATGTTATAAAGCGCGTTTACATGAAATATTGAGATTTTTATTTTACTACCGCAACGTGACGCACGGTTTCTATTGTCCAAATATATGCTTATATTTTTTTTAAACGAGCAATCGCCATTTAATAAAAATACTAAAATATACAAGAAAGAAGCTGGTGTTTATTACTAAGTTGAATATACATTCTCTGATCTGTCAAGATTGCTATTTTGTATAACAACATCTTGATATATTTTCAGGGCAGGAAATACTTCAGAAGCCGCATCAAAACCCACGGCCAGGTCTTTCGATCCTACCTCATCACATCCCCTACAGTCGTTGTCTGTGGCGCACAGAACGTCCGCAAAATCCTCAACGGAGAAGGGGATATCGTCACGATAAATTCCCCACCCACTTGTGACGCTTTATTTGGCGCGTCATCTATACTCGGGTCAACTGGATCGGTGCACCACGCGCGCCATTTAAGTGTTCGACGCGCCTTCAATCATGAGAACTTGACTCTGGTCACACCTCGTATTGCTGAGATTGTGCATATGAGTATTGATGGTTGGTGTAGGAATGGCTCTGTTTTGGCAGTGAACGAATGTAAGAAAATGGTTTTTGAGATAGGTGCGGAAGCCATTTTGGGAATTGAATTCGGTTGTCAGGATTCGTCGTTACTAATGAAGGAATTCGATGAGTTTTCGGATAATTTCTTTTCGATGCCTTTCGATTTCCCTAGTAGTGGTTTCCGCAGAGCAAAACAAGCAAGGCGGCGATTTTTAGATATATTATTAACACATATTAACATTGACACTGACTGTTTATTGAAAGTATTACGCCAAGAGTTACATGACAATAAGGAAAATAAGGACGACGCCAATGGAATGGTCCTGGAAATATTATTTGCTATGACGTGCACAACGGCCTCAGCTATGTCAGCTCTTATTAAAACACTCGCTTCACACGAGGACATTATTAACTCAGTTCGACATGAAGTTAAAGGTCTTGTTCAGGATCTAAAGCTGGACTCTTACAAGGATTTGACTTATCAGCAAATGTGTTCCGATATGCCGTATGTGAATGCTGTTCTCAAAGAAGTGCTTCGATTGAATCCGCCTGTCGCTGGCGGGTTTCGAAAAGCGTTGAAGACGTTCGAAATAGACGTAAGTTTACAAAATTGTTTTTGTAAGTGTTAAATCATATCCTTAATCGCATCCATGGAGTCTGGAGCCTTAATGAATAAACCAAATTGACTGATTGTATTGTTGTACAATGTATTCAAAAATTGGTATAGCGTGCAAAACGATTGCTTTGATATCTTTCGTTTATTTTCTATTGTTTATGCATAATATGAACGGAAAATTTTTAGAAATGCAAATAAAGATATTGACTGTGAAAAAAACTGTTGTGTAAAGGTTAAAATAATATTAAGAGCTTCAATTATTTTGAAATATCATGGTTTCTTACTAATGACATATCTATTTGTATATAGGGCTACCAGGTGCCGGCAGGTTGGGGTGTGCTATATTGCATCACGGACACACATGAGCAGGCTCCTGACTTCACCTCAAATTTCAATCCGGACCAGTGGATGAAAACAGACCACCAGAAAAATGGATCAGTGCCACCAAGTGACTCTGATAGCCAAAATGAGGATTCTACATTTGATTCAAAATCAGTCTCCAGTGACTCGCAGACAACATTTAGTGACTTTAAAGGTGATATCAGATACAGATTCAAAACTCAACATGCTGCAGAATCAAAGCCAAAATGGGAGAGTGAAACCCGAAAAGAGACATCAAGTCGCTACGACTTTATTCCGTTTTCAGCTGGTCCAAGAGTCTGTCCCGGTAAAGAATTCGCAAAGCATTTTCTTCGCATTTTCATCATACAGCTATGCATGACCAGTAAATGGTCCCTAGACAATCCCGGTGCTCCCGTTAAGACGGCTCCAATCCCATTTCCGGCCGATGGACTCCCTATACACATTGAACATGATATTGCCCAAAACTGACTTATTGGATTTAATTTTCCATTTAAAGTGCACAAAAAATCTAGATAGCCAATTAGATGTATATTGAGAATTTTAGCTTGCTTATTATTAACATGTTATTATTGATACTATGTATCAAATTATAACACAAACAATCTAAGCAAGATTTATTCTTTATAAAAAATCTAGGTATTTAATTAGTTATATCTAAAGATATGCGGATAGCTTATCTTTTAAATGTAATTTTTGATGCTATGTATCAGATTACTACAAGATTAAAAATTCATAAGTTTACAATTAACTTTTTCTGAATTTCAGTCGTATATATTTGTCGTTATAGAATGTTTAGAATGCATTCACGTATTTCACTTGCAATAGAAAAATAATATGTGTACATATCTTTTGAACATTCATTGAACATTAGAAATCCAAAGAACACAGACAAAAATTTGTGTAATAAATGTTCAGTTGGGTAATTGTTATTGTTCATATTAATTAGGGGTATAACGGTTCGACAAGAGCATGGTTCGGTTTGGTTCGGTTTGATGAAAAACCTCGGTTTGGTTCGTTTTTCTTTTCGGTTCTTTTCTCAAGCTTATTAGAATATATGAATCACTTACAAGATTGACCATTCCACTGATTATAACTGCATGTCACTATATGTTATGTTGTTGTCTGTATTATACAGAAATATGTATAGAATACTAGACCTATACAAATATCAAAATAAATATATCATCAAGATGTTATATACACATAATATACACAGTCTCTTACAATTAATGGCCAGATATAATTAAAATTGGCCGGCATGAAAATCATGTCACTCGTCTCGCCACACTCTCTAATTAAACATTATCAGAAAGGGGGTCATATTTCATTTTATATATTGAATCTTTTGTTCAATGCCAATATTTCTTACCCACGCTACACGTTTGAATTTGAAAAATAAAATAGGGATGGATCAGTTCAAGCGAGAGGCGGCTGAGACTTTGATCCATAATTCTATTTATATTATTATATTACCATATTATATTTTATTAAAAGGGTTTGATTGTATTGCGATATCGGATTTTCAATTTATAAAATATGTAAACTGCACGTATAGCACTTTAGACGGTATTGTTATTTCCAGATATAACCTTTTATACTCAAACAAATTGTACACCTTAACACAAGCGCGTTACAACCCAATGCAACGGACTACAGACCATTCAACAAAAACACAACAATATTTGGAAACGCAGTTATGATATTTTTTATTGTTGATTCTTCAGTACGTACTTTCGAATTGATAGCCATTTCTTTGGGCATATAAGTATATAATTATAAGGAGCATTGAATTTTTCATGCAAATTAAAAACCGAATCAAACTGTGATTTTAGGTCTTCGGTTCGGTTCTCGAACTGAACCGTGAAATTTCCTCGTTACACGGTTCTCGTTTCGAACCGTCACATCCCTAATATTAATGTAGATGCAAATTTTGGGATTGTGCATCGATGTCGCAAAGAGCAAATTTTTGTGCGCCATTTTTGAAGGGCGTGTGCTTGGGTGGGTGCGCCAGGGAAGGGTGTGCGCCAAATGTCACACATAGTATTCATGATTTACGCCTAAAAAACATCATATTTAATATCAAATTTATTCAGCAACTGGCACATATCTTAACGTTTATGCGAGCGCCGAAAGCGAGAGCAGAAAAAATATGAGCATTAAATACAAACGAAAATGAACTAAAAAAATGCGTCTCAAAAAAATCAGAAAGTCAAATAGCCATTCTAAGGGCTCGTTCACCCGCTCCGAAAAAAAGCGCAAAACACACACTTTGCGCTTTAAAGTTGAAGCCACATTTGTATAAAAACATTGTAGTTTATCCCTTCTGTTCACCCAGAATTATGCGATTTTATCTCGGGTGAACGCGCCTTAAGGCAGATACTCTAACAGAGTGTCATTTCACAAACCGTTTTTTAAAGCACAAAACGCACTCTAGATTGAGCATTGGACTCCTTTATACATAACCAAATGACTAACGTCATGTCCTCAATAACGTCTTGCTAGGTAAGTCTGCTGGTTCATTATATGAAATGGAAGGTCATGTTTCTACATAATTTATACTTGATTTACATATGTGTAATGTATGCATGCAGATAATTAAAAATAGATTCAAATATAAATGTTAACACGGCAGAACCTGTTCAGCTGAATAGACAGAGAGTGATAAAGAGCGTCGTTGACCAAGGAATAGTCCCAAATGGACATTAAGGCATGACCGAGATCTGATAATCAACAGACGATTCACCAATTGAACTAAAGAACAGGAAAGCTTAGGGAATATATCGAGAGCGCCAAAAACTATCCATTATAAAAGTATACACAATAGATCTTATAGCAACATTTGATTTTGTGTCTGTCTAGTTAAGTAGATAAAGAGTACATATTATGTAATTAAAACAATTAGCAGTTTACTATTGTTTGATAATCAGAATTAACTATTTTCAATATTTGTTTATCAACCCGTTTAAATAACATTTAATTCGGTATTATTCGCCAGAGTGGTTTTTCTATCTTGATTTGTCTACTTTACACTACATTGTAATTAATGAATATACACTATATTGTTTTTAACCGTTTTTAACGAACGATAGTGGGATTTTTTGGCTTTTAATTCGAAACAAATCCGAGATTTATTTGCGGCAATCTTCCAGAACTTTAGAAAAATAGAATTGAGAACTGTATGAGCACTAGATCTATGTTGTTTAACTTTTTCATTAAGCATATTTGAATTAACATAACTGCAGACCTATGACATATATTTGGAGTGTTACATAGTATTGTATGAACAATAGACACACGTGGTTGACTGAAATGATTAATAATCATTTTACTAATATGAAAGCATAAATGCCACATTAATCTAATCTCATGCTGAATTCACTAATGATTCTTTCTTGAATGCATTTGGATTTTTAAAAAGTTGTTTACCTATGGTTTCTTGATGGGTCCATCTCCTCTCTCTGTATGTTTCAACTCAACACTTCTATCTCAATAGCTTAATCTTAAAATGGAATTAACACTCATGCTTCCCACAGAACATCGCCCAGTTGAATACTATCTTATTTTTGTTCACACTTGTATGACTTTATCCATGTATTTGCCAGAAGCCATACATGTCAGAAACTCAATGATGAATATTGATTTGGTCTCGGCATCATAAAAAGATGACGAAGTTTTTCTATATGAAATCAGCTCTGATCCATAGTTTCAATATGTTTTATAACGCATCTTAAGGGGTTCGAAATGCGTTTCTTAAGAAGTACCCTAAGGGTTACACACAGAGAAAGACTGAAATCAAAAGTGTCTTTCGGGTGAAGAATGCTAAATTTTGGTCATCTCGCGAGTCAGGTTACAAGATAAATGGATTACTAATGTTCGAGAAGACACATGGCTTCCTTCCACTTTCTCCAGAATGAAATGCATTCCACCGTGGTGAGTAGTGTTGAGCCAGTCGTCTGGATAGAGGGAGTGGACGAAGTTTCAAATCAAGTAAATTAGGGGCACCCAACGAAGAAAAATTGTATGTTAATCTTAAACGTTATGAAATATTCTGAAACGTATACATAATCTATAAATATTCTGATATCACATCCTACAAGGCCCACATATCTGTTCATATTTTGCTAGCTAGCTGACCAATAAATGCACCGTTTTACCTAAATTATCTGTTCTTTCAAGTTGCTGGCTAGAGCAACTAGAGCAGGTCTGAAATATTAGATTGTTTAATTAACTTATCTATTCTCTTCCACAAACAAGCTATTGATCATAATCGAGCTTACAGTTCCGTGGGAATCTAGAATCGATGAAGCATACGAACAAAATAAACTGAAATACAGCGAGCTATGTGATGATTGTAGCGATAAAGGATGGTCCGTGTGGTGCTATCCTGTGGAAGTAGGGTGTCGCGGGTTCGTAGGAACATGAACTATTCGAGCCCTACGACAAATCGGGTTAACCGGAAAAGAAAGAAACAAGGCTATAAACCAAATGAGCGACGTAGCGGAAAAGGCATCTAGTTGGTTATAGCTAAGAAGATCCGAAAGCCGATGGGAGCCAAGTAGCTGACATCTCTCGCGTGGGGTTAGCGCGACCCAACGGGCACGGCAGAAAGATATTGTATGATGATCAAAGTGCCGAAAAAGTCAAAGACGTCCGCTTCATCACTGAGGACGAGACATGTGCAGCAGAGAAATAATGCTCTGTTCTAGTTAAACATCTCATTATTTTATCTTGAAATATATACCAAAATATGAATAATTTGTTTATTGCTAGATATAACAGCTCATTTTTATCTAAATCAGTAACATAACTAACTTGTTGGTTTTGAATCGGCAACTGAAACATCATATATGTTCATAAGATCTGTTCATTTTACTAACTAATTAGCGTGGCCATAAGAACAAGTATTTGGCGGAACAGATCGTTGGGTGGCCCTGATAAATCAAATAAAATTCTAATATTCGAAACAGTTAGGTTTTCGATAGGGGGATTCCACTGTCCTGTGGTTGAAATGCAAGCTATGATTTAACCAGCTGTAGAATGTGAAGGTCATCAAAACTGTCATGGCAGAAGACGTAAAAAGCGTGAGTGAAGGGTGGCCAAAATGGCAAATTGCTCTTGCCATAGGCGCCCCTACCGTTTTGGGCCTGGCAGGTATTTGGTATTGGCGACGGAGCAACAATGTTGCCCCACCAGAAAAGACTGTCGTCGCGGACAAACCCGTTCCTGAGGAAGTAAAAGAAGAGGACACGAAGCCGTTGGTGAGAATGAGATGTTATTATTTTATGTCATTTAGAATGTATGCTGCTAGTATATACACATAAACATATTTAGAACAAAACTTATATTGATTTTGAAATCCTTTAGCTCTTATGCATGTCGGTGTATTTGTACATTATTTTGTTTCTGTGGTTTTGGGCAGAATCCGACCGAACCGGCGAGTGATCACGTCGTATCGATTACAGAAACACTCTGCCTTCGGACGAAAATATAATCCCCTTACATACTCCCAAACTACTGGAATATATCACGTCGCGAGTGATCACGTCGTATCGATTACAGAAACACTATGCCTATGGACGAAAATATATCCCCTTACATACTCCCAAACTACTGGAATATATATATATAGCTCGTGATATCTTGGTTTGCATTACTGAAAGACTTCGGCACGGACCAAAATATGATTATGTCGCTCGTACAGGGCTGGTCACAAAAACATCTGGCCACAACAACCTCAGTTACTGATTCTGATATGTCTAAATAATACAGAATCGTCCAAACACAATTCAGTGAATTATTCACCCATTATTTTTTTGTCATATGATATACTAGACTGTTAATTTAAAAAAATGATTTACCTAATTAATTATTAATATTTCACATAGAAATTACAAAGTTTTATTCGTGTTTGATATGCTTCCTCTCTGTAAAGTGAAAATATCACATTATCAACCAACCTCTATGTTTGGCCTGTCTGTGCTTTAAAGTTATTTTCATTTTCAAACGAATTTACCGGTATTTAGACAAAATCATATTTCTTATATTTGTCCATTCCAGACACCTGCCGAACAAGCACAGGGATGTAAAAGCAGAGGAAATAAGTATTTCAAAGGAGGCAAATTCGACAAGGCGATTGAATGTTATACAGAAGCTATAAAAGTATGTCCACCAGACAACAAATCAGACATCTCAACGTTTTACCAGAACAGAGCAGCAGCTAATGATAAGCTGGTAGGTTACAGATAAATAATGTCAGTTGCGTGTTGAATCTTTAAATTTGTGTGGTTCTTTCAATTTTATGTAGGTGAACAATTCCATCGGTTTGGATGATTTTCAAAACTATTTCTTAAGACATTATTTCCAAATACAAGGATTAAAATTAAAATGTTTCAATGTATCAAATTCAAATGAACACTATTATCTTCTGTGTTTGCATTGACACGTATTCATTTTATTGTGTTTCAGAAAAAGACAGATGATGTGATAAATGACTGCACGGAAGCCCTGAAGTTGAACAATCGTTATACAAAGGCACTTTCTCGGCGAGCGAAGGCATACGAAACAAAGGGCGGCTCTTACATGTTCAAAGCCTTAGAAGGCAAGAATTTTTATAGTATTCGAATTTGTTTGTATCTATTTTGCAGAAAAATATGTCTCTTTATGTTTGATAAACTATTGAGTAACATATATTTACCCTTGTCAGCAGAAAAAAAAACTCTCACAAAAGCTTCAGAAAAAGACAGATGATGTGATAAATGACTACACGGAAGCCCTGATAACGTACCAGACTTACATTAAACATTATGTATTTGCTCTGAATAAAATCCTTCACTTTCACGTGTACATTTTTAGACATTACCGCGACATGCATATTGGAATCCTTTCAAAATTCAACCAGCATCGAAATGGCCGAGCGTGTTTTGAACGAGGCAGCCAAAGTCAGCGCTGCCGAGCGTTATCAGGTTAGTATCCATATATTCAAGCTAGTCTCATTTAATTAAGCTTCGTCTCAATCGATTCGGGTTAGTTTAATCTATTGATGTGAGTCTCAATCGATTTGGGTTAGTCCCAATTAATGTTCATTAAAAGGTTGAAATACGTTATTTAGTAGTTATTGAAGGTATAAGTTGTCTAATAAGAACATATCGAACTAATATTTGTTATGAGTTCTAAAGAGTAGCAGCGACCTGTTACCCGCGGTTGAACATCTGATTATAATAGAAAGGTTTCCTCCATAGCCCTATTTATTAAGTTGGTTAGACTTATGTTTTCAATCGAATATTTATTATTCATACCAACAAACCACAGTTTTAAACATGTACAAAGTGTAACTCTGTTTTGCTGTTCCTTGTACAGAAACGCGTGCCCTGTTATCCTTCGGCACATTTTGTCTCCAGTTACTTCATGGCGTTTGCAAACGACCCTGCTTTCGAAAACAAGCAGCAGTCTGCCGACTCACGAGACCAGTAAGTAATCATTTACAGATATGTTCTACATAAAAAAAAAACTATTTCGGCTATTTTTTTTATATTATATATCATGAAGACTTAGCACGACAGGCACGGACAGCGAAGGGAAAATAAAATACTTAATTCTTTGTATATTAATGAGTCAAAACAAAAGGATTTATTACTCTTACCGCATTGATTGTTTATTTTTACGATCAACAAATAAAATATGATATATTTTTAGTAAACAAAAGTTTGTATCTTGTTAAAAGATTTACACCCGTAATTTTATTTTTTGTAAATATTCAAACTTTTTACAGGAGCCCAGATGAAAAATACACCGAGGAAACTCCAGAGAAGGAGTTAAATCAGCTCAATTCAGAAAATGTCCAATCTAGGTACGTCTTTGTTATATTTTCATAGGAAAAAAAATACCAATATGGTCTTTAAAACAATGACATTTATTTTTTAACCCAGCTTTCGTGAAACGAAAACTGGGTTTGTGAGATCGGTCTGCGTCGTCCGCCGTTAGTTAGTTGTATAGTAAACTTTTTCATGGAAACC
>LQRL01068972.1:0-19557 GCA_001703475.1 Hydroides elegans
AAGAAAAAATACCAAAATATGAAATATTATTTGATCGAAAATTGCCGGGTTTATGCCTGGATCTATTGCAAAGAAAGTTCCGAGATTGCAAAAGAAATAACCGCATAAGATGCAAAAATCACTATGTCAAATTATTTCAAACAGACTTTAACCTATTTCTAATTAGCCATTTCTATACAATTCTTTTATTCGAATATTTTGCTTTCGTCTTATCGAAACTTTGTTGCATACACATCGAATTCATATATTTAGGTCATCGGTTTTTGCATTTTGTAAGACGGCAGATATATCAGCGGGTGCCGATGAAAGATACATGAATAAAACCATGCATAAAATTGTAATGTCAGAGGACTATAATAAAGATAGTCTACCAGGTATTGGAAAATAATTCCTCTCAAGAACGGGCTGTGTATTTAAAAGTAGATATGACTTTTAACAACAATATATAGCAGAGAATCATATTATATTCCAAATTGTGTTATAAGTGCTGTCTGCATATGGAAATACTATCAATAATTACTATTAATACCGGCCATTTCTATCAGTTTGATAGTTTAATCGCTTTCCATTTTATTGCACAAATCTTTCATATATAATGTGCCAAAACCCACATGTTCAAATATAAAATATACAAGGGTGGAAATCAATTGAAGCGCCTAGTCATATAAAAGTGCTGTCATTGGGGTTAATATTTGGCTAATTAAAGCCAAATATATTATCAATATATGTTTTTGAAATATAAATAACACTTCTAAAAGGTTTATTTATAAACTGGTTGAAATGACACCTCCGTGATGTATAGACTATGAAATAAATCAGTTTAAACAAAATGTATACACAAAAACTACCGGTAAGGAAAAAAACTGAAGCGCCCTTCTATATTATGAAAAAAAAAACATTTGTAAGGAAAACGGGTTTCAGATAAGACGTTTTCTAATAAATGTATTGTGAACAGCAACCTTTAAAATTGAATTTAAAACGAAACACTATTGAATAATGACTTTTAAAAATAATAAACATGGAGTCATTATCTATAACTCATATTTATTGTATGATTATTTAAAATTAATACATAATGAGTTCTTTTCTCTTTGTTATCTTGTAGGTGTTTACCATACTATTTTGTTCTTGGCTGGCCGAAATGTGGAACATCCGACCTCTATGTGAAAATGATGAAACATCCACATATTCGCTCGCCGTCCAAAAAGGAACCATTTTGGTTTGATAAAACTAGGTAATTTATTGCTGTAAGTTCGAACATTAACTAGCTAAGACCTTTTTTATGCAATATAACGTGTCAAAATATGTGTATAATGCCATACTAAACATTAATATTCAGCAATAATCAATATATTCTATATCAATTCTAAGTCATGATTGGTGCATTTAGAATTCCTGATTTCATATATGTATTAGGCCACGGTAATACTGAAGCAAAAATAGGAAAGTTGTTTAGACGTATGTATCGAATATTCGGACAAAATCAGGTCACTTTTGAGTTGGTCGATGTTTGTACGTTTTATGGTTAGGTTTGTTCACATAACATCCTGTTTCAGTATTACATTTACCATTTAACTCTTCAATTTAAAAATATCAGTTGAATACATAATACAGTTATTGAGCAATTGGTCATCGAAAATTGTCGCTATCGAAAACGGCAGCATCAAATATTCGGACAGCGTGTATCAAATATTCGGACAGAATATAATTAACTATGAATCATCAAATAATTGCAGAGGAATACCGTGTGAAATTGTTTCCTGACTTTTAAAAGGTATTTTAATAAATTGTTAGGCTTTTTGGACCAATAGCAACTGATATATATTGGACGAACTTGGAATATTGGCACCCATCTTGGCCCATTTTCTCGTCAACCAGTCATGAGGCTTATTTCAATTGATTAGTCGGGTTATTTAAAAATGATTCATTTTTTTTTGTCGTTGGTAAGCTATATTTTTTAGTTACTTCACAAATGAAATACATCGCAAATAATGTTTTACTAATCATCGCCCCTCCCCCATCCCCGCATTTGGCTTAGACAATATTGAAACCAACTGTGTAAAAGAGGTATTTTAAATACATGTACTTGTTTTGTATATTCAAAGTTATAGTGTAGAAATTCACTAAATGATGTATTCAACACCAGCATAGCTGTCGCCTGTTTAACATTTTGAAAAAAAAAAAAAACATGTTTAATGATAACCATATTCTTATGAGTAAGAAATACATATAAAGTCGACTTGCAATTATCACATAGTTCTATGCGTTTAAATTCTGGTCTCCCTTGGTGGGTATAATAGACTTTTTGGAAGAGGCATCCATCTTGGTTATGTATCTTTTTACTCGGGATTCGCCTTTTATATACAAAACTAATATTTGTTTGAATTGTTTTTCTATTACATAGATTTCAATATTGTAATGGCTAAATGCGGGGATGGGGGAAATTATTTGCGACGCAGTTGATTTAAAAAATACAAAAATATAACTTTTCAACGACAAAAAAACATGAATCATTTTAAATAACCCGACTGATCAATTTAAATAAGCCTCATGACTGGTTGACGGGAAAATGGGCCATGATGGGTGCCAATATTCCAAGTTCGTCCAATATATGTTAGTTGCTATTGGTCCAAAAAGCCTAACAATTTACTGAAATACCTTTTAAAAGTCAGGAAACAATTTCACATGGTATTCCTCTGCAATTATTTGAAGATTCATAATTAATTATATTCTGTCCGAATATTTGATACACGCTGTCCGAATATTTGATGCTGCCGTTTTCGATAACGACAATTTTTGATGACCAATTGCTCAATACCTGTATTATGTATTCAACTGATATATTTAAATTGAAGAGTTAAATGGTAAATGTAAGACTGGAACAGGATGTTATATGAATAAACCTAACCATAAAACGCACAAACACCGACCAACTCAAAAGTGACCTGATTTTGTCCGAATATTCGATGAATACGTCTACTTGTATTTGGTCTTATGTTCCATAGCAAGATTGACGTGAAAACACGCAGTGCTAGACCATATGATCGAAAATTGGCGAGCTTTTCAGAGATGTTTCGGATGTTTGGCCGAATATATCATAAACTGGGTTTAACATTTAAATGGTTATGATATTGTTTTAATGGGCTTTCATCACTGTTATAAATCACATAACTTGATTTTAATATCAATGCATATCTTAAAGTACATAGCCATTTATAGCCTTGGAATTATGTGTGTAGCATGATCGAAAAGTGGCGGACCATGATACTTTCAAAGATTAAATTCACAAAACATAATAAAACTCGAACAAAAAAATTAAATATTCATTGTTTATCGATTTTAGATATAAAATTCATCATATCAACTAAGAATAAAGCACCTGAAAGGATACTTCACTGTTTCAAGAAACTCGTAAACTGAATCATTAAATAATAATGACGAACATGGTCTTATTCTACGATTATTTATCTTAAAAACACGAACAATAACGTTTTGACATCCGCTTACATGTGTTTATGAATTTGGATACTTTCCTATAAATAACATATATAATTGCATACCGATAAAATAGATTGATCATGTGGAAAATACCGCTGTAAATGTCACGAAGGACAATATGAATTTCAGAGTGGTCTGAATAGTTGGTTGAGCAATTACTATTATCTATTCTATGTTTAATAACTTATACATTCATTTTATTTCGGTGTTTAACTTATCTATAATATATATCCTGGTCCTTAGCACTTAAAAAAATAAAAGGGTTTTATATTTTACATTAGTATATTTTGAAATCATATTTAGGCTATATAATGTCAGAAAATAATTCCTACTACACTTAAAGCGTTTGAATATTGCAGAAACAGTAAAATAATATAAAACAAAACACTTTTGTGATATTTTATACTTTTAATTCTTACATAACCCTGGGTTCGCCACTTTTCGATCATGCCACAGACACATTTCTCAAATGTATAATGGCCATGTTCTCGAACGCATGCATCGTAATTTGAATAAAGTTATGTGATTTAGAACAGTGATGAAAACCCATTAAAACAATATCAGAACCATTTAAATGTTAAACCAAGTTAATAAGATATTTAACCAAACATCCGAGAAATCTCTGATAAGCTCGCCAATTTTTGATCATATGTTCTACCCTCTTTTTTCTTGAAAGCTGCCCTTTTTGCTTAAGTGCGGTATTATTTTTTACACTCGGCGATTCATTTTCAGATTCGAGACAGAAGGACCGAGTGCAATAAGAACACTGACAACCTACTTAACCAAGGGTGCCACATCTCATATCGCGAATCATCTCAATAACAACTACACAGGACAGATTCTTGACATCGTCGGTGATCATACTACACACACAATCGATGCATGGTTCGGCTACAAAGAGCCACACAACTTGAAGTATTCCTTTGCTATGCAATCCCTCAAAAACCACGCGGCGCCACCGCCCCTGGTGACATTATCCACCGCCAATTTGATTCGTCGCTTGGTGCCGGATGTCAAACTGATCATAGCCACACGTGACCCAGTGGAGAGGTTCTACTCGCTCTACAAGATGCATGAGGCCACATCGCCTGAGGATTTCCACAACGGCGCAGTGAATGGTATTAACTGGTGGAAGAGCTGCATCAATGAAGGGGTGCCATTGGGCGATTGCATGTACGGCGTACCTCATCTGGACACATATGAGCCGATTAATTGCACGTGGCACGGTCGGGCAACAGCTAGTGCAAGGAGGAGTATATATGTGATTTATATGAAAGAGTGGTTTGATGTATTTCCAAGGGATCAGTTTCTTCTTATCCGATTCGAAGACTATGTTGATAAAGAGGTTGAAACTATCAACAATGTCGTGTTTCCATTTCTCAATTTGACTAAACTCGATTCGAAGGGAAAGCGTAAAATGGCGAGTGCTACGCTCCGGCACCCGAGAGGTAGTTCAACAAAGAATTCTGCCGGCAAGAAAATCAACTACAATTATCACGTCCCTATGCTAAACAAAACCAGAACTCTTCTCAGGGAATTTTACAAGCCATATAACGAAAAATTAGCGCAACTACTCAACGATACGCGATATTTATGGGGCTATTAAACACTTATTTTATCATTTACATATAAAATATTTCACAGTAAAAATGAGTTTTGGGTGTCCATATTTTGTATTATTGAATAGAAGTTGAGATTGATAAATTATATCTTTTATTGAAATGTTTATATACTGAATGATAACAAATTTGGGATTAGAATTATTACATGGTGTGATTTTATTAAAATTGCAAATAATTTTGGATTAAATTTTACATAATTGCAATATGATATTTATAACTTGACAAACTCTTGGCTTATTTTTTTAACGATGGGCAAGATGTTTACCTTGAGCTAGGAATGTATTGTCTTTGGAGCAAATTATGCCTAATGACTTTAATTTAAAAAAAAACACGAAAACGACAATAGTACTCTAAGAAAATATATGTTTTTCCTAAATTTCCGCACCTCTTACAACATTCATACAAATATGGAACTTTCGTTTTAAGTACTTGTGTTTCAAAACGGAGTCAATAATATATAATATCTCATGATTGGCGAGTGAAATATTTTTTTTGCTTTCTCGAGGACAATCGACAGATTTCTCTCGTCACGAACTGTAGTAGAAGACTTAATCGGATTTTCGGACAAAATCAGCTTTATTTTAGTTTGATTGTTTTTGTGCGTTTTATTATTAGATTGGTTCAGCTGACATATTGAAATATTGGTACATAAGCCATGTAACTATTTGATTTAGTAATATCAGTAGAGAATGTAGAATAGCTATTGAGCAATTCGTCGCCAAAAAATGTAGGTAGCGAAATCGGGCTCATCGGAATTTCGGGCATAACTTTTAAAAATTTTTATATGCTTACAAATGCAGACTAAGCCCTTTAATTAACACTTCTAAATTTGAAAAGTGATTCAAACTGAATATTAAGCTTTTTATATACATTATATTAATGTGTTATCTTACTAAAAAATGGCATATTTCGATTGGAAATGTCAGTTTTATTACATATTGAAACTATTTATAGAAAATCCTAGGTTTTAATTAATACGACAATGTTACTTGACAATGATTATTATGCACATGCATATAAACGCATATATTAAGTAATGTGTTGATGATGCGTCAACTTAAAGTTTTACATCTGACACCGGTATATGATTGAATTGCCAATTACAATTTTTTTATTAAGAAAACAATGAAAAAAATCAAAGAGATTATAAGTATCACCTGAAAAAAATACAAAAAGGATATATTCAAAATAAGGAAATATCTTCATGTATAGAAATAAGCCGAAATTAATGAAAAAATAGGGTTTAATCCAATTAAAATAACATTTCAAATGTATTTTTATCTTGTTAAAAATATTAAACGGGGTGAATGGAGTGATGTAACATTTTCACTTTGGTGTTCATGTGTTTTTGTTATCCAAATTTAAACAGAATACAACCAATTTAATATAGTTTTCGAAGTTTTCTCTGATTTTCGCAATTATCCATAAGTGCCTACCCGCACCAGGAGTGGCGTATTATGCTTAAAATGATTTACTTTTAAAGAATAGTGTGTAATAACCTAAAACAAGTCACTCAAAAGATACAAGACACCTCAAATGTCGTATTATTAAATCCACATTAATTTACAGGGGGTTGGGTAGGCACTGTGCAGTGATTTTAAATATGACCGATGTTAGCCTATTGATGCAAGGTCATATATGGGCTGAATATCTAGTTTTAAGCCCATTTGAAATTTAGAATTCATAACAATGGGTTAAATCTTGGTTTCGTTAGGAGAAAAAAATATTATATAATTCTGTCTGAATATCTGATACACGCTGTCCGAATATCTGATGAGGCCGATTTCGATAGTGATGATTTTTGGCGGTCAATTACTCAATAACTATGCCATATATTTGACTAATATTATTCAACCAGATAGTCAAATGGCTAATGTACCTATTGATCAAAATGTCATGTGAAAATATTCCAAGAGCAAACCAACATGCACGATCAAAGACAAAAATGAGCTGATTTTGTCCGAAAATCCGATTAATACGTCTATTGTTTATACGTCTATCTTTATTCTTGGATAATTGAATGAAATCTGAATGAAATGTTTATTAAGTAAGAAACATGAATAAACCCCCCAAAAAGGCCAAAATTAAAATTGTTTAAGTGATTTGGTTTTGACCCATCAGTATTAATGAAACGATTATTAAACATATGTATAGAATATGTGTCGTATTTTTTTTAATATGTCCGTTGTTGTATTTTCAATCTTACTATATCCATTTAAATTAATACATTAACACCTATATGAAACCCCCATATTACATTACTAATTTCATATAAACACATTTTTTGCACATTTAAAAACGATTATAATTAAAACGTAAGCGTCATAAATAAACTTTTATGTCATTAAAATGCAATAAATAATGTTTTTTTGTGAAGTTATAATGTTTGTTGAGATTAAAAGAGTAATATAGATAGAGTGTAAAACGTATTCTTAAAACAACTTTTTATTTAGTCACTGAGGTGTTGTGCTGTTATGTACCATTAATATCCAATGAAACGAGCTGCAGAATTATATATATGTTCACTTGGTACATGGACAGATTATAGACAACCTTTTTTAAGGTTGTCTATAACGGGGTGAATGCAGTCAAGGAAGTATCAATAATGTGATGCGGACATTCCTACTATAACGTTATATTACATACCTGTATAAAGAACATATAAGAAAAAACCTAGAGTGTAATATTTCCTTACGTTTTCACTATAGCCTCGTTTTCGACTTATCGCCCACTTTACGTCAAACTGCGTCGATTCCACTGTTCTTTGTTACATGAATTCAATGCAATTTTCACTTTATTTTGTGAAAAATGGCACCGAATCGATCCGAGCACTTATATTTTATGTTCTGTAAATGGAGCATTATAGATCCATAGTTATTACTCTATTAATTAGTTACGCAATCGCCAACAGTTCCCCTGGCGCAGTGGATACGGAGCTCGCCTGAGGAGCATGGGGTTCCGCTCGGAGCCCTATTTTTTTCGTCAAACATTTTTTAAATGAAATATCATATAAAGAATTTTTTAATCTTTATTTATATTTGATATTGATTTTTAATAAGAATTTCTAAATATCAAGTTTAAACGAAGGGTACCCCACGACATAGCTTTCAAAAAATTGTAAAATCAACCTAAAACAACATTATGATTACGAAAAACAAAATGATTTTGGTATTTGAACATTTACATTTTGCAAAAAGGTGTTCCTTTTTTCCAAGCCAACTGGACTGTTTCTCCTTTTCTAGCCAGCTTTGAACAGAAAAGGAACACCTCTGACGAAAATTTAAATGTTGAATACAACCAATTACATATCATATCTTGCACATAATTGTTTATTAGACCAATGCAAGCATGTTTAAACTGTTTCCAAATAATAATTATCTTTATTTTTTGTGGAAATTAAGAAATGATCATAAAAGGTGTTACTCAAATTGCTTAGATCTTAGATTTGACAACCACGTACATGTACTGCAAAACACATATTTGATAATCAAAATAAACACTTTGGTGGATTAATTTTAAAGCAATTATCAATATGTTTTTATAATAACTAAGAATTACTAAATATCAAGTTTAAAACAATGTATGAAGACAGACAAAAACATTTTTTCATGTCATTACTTGGGTTCTAACCGGGGACCTACGGATCATTGTAAATCAGCCAACAAATCGAGCTTAATAAGTACATATAAATTGTGAAATATGTGAAATTATAAATAAATCATACAAAATATAGAATTATATATTATGTTTCAAATTTAAGATGTTTTTGTCCAAAATATTTTTGCGACTTTTTCGTTAACAAGATAGTTAAAATACACCATGATCTAGTCGACACGCAGTCAAATCTTGAAGCCCTCGATCAACTTCAGTCGGATATTATCGAATTAGTGCACGTCAGGCCTTTGGTTACGTTTAGTCCTGCCACCGAAGACGAGATCAAGCGAATCATAATCAACTCCTTGAACGCAACAAATGATTCGGATCCGATTCCGACGCATATCGTGAAGCAATGCATTGAAGTTTTATTGACTCCTATCACCAATGTTGTGAACGACTCTCTACAAACTGGTATATTTCCCAAGGACTACAAAAAGGCCATTGTTATCCCTCTTTTGAAAAAAAAATGGTCTCGATCCGGATGAGTTGAAGAACTATAGACCCATATCTTATCTACCGTTTATATCAAAGATTATCGAGAAAACTGTGCTAAATAGAGTTAATGTACACCTTGTAATAAATGATCTAAACCAACGCTATCAATCCGCATATCGCTAATTTCACTCCACGGAGACCGCCCTCCTTAAAGTACACAGCGATCTGGCTTCGGATTTTGGGAAGAAACAGATGTCGATGCTTATATTATTGGGCCTGTCCGCCGCTTTTGATACCATTAGTCATAGGCTGTTATTGCGTCGTTTGGCGGACAGGTTCCATATAAATGGAACGGCATTATCTTGGTTTAGATCGTATTTATCACACCGGGTTCAAGTGGTTAAGGCCTGCGGTAAATACTCACCGGTAGACTTTGTTGTACCCCAGGGCAGTATCCTGGGTCCGCTGCTCTTTTCTCTATACACCGCCCCAGTGTCGGAAATAGCAACCCGAAACGGTTTACGCGTCCATCTCTATGCAGATGACACTCAACTGTATGTTACACTTGATAACTCCAATCACAACGTGGATACTATTGAGCGCTGTATTAGTCAAGTCAAAGATTGGATGAGGGTGACGGCTAATTGTCTACGCATAAATTCAGATAAAACTGAAGTGCTCCTTATCGGTTCGCCTTTTAAGTTGAAGAAGTTGTCAAGTGTACAAATACGCATGGAAGACTCGGTGAATTTGTCTAGCGATTATGTTAAAAACCTGGGTTTTTATTTCGACAAATCGCTATAAACTGATATTTTTGTACGTACTAAATGCAAAGCCGTTTGCTATAACATCAGATGTGTCTCTCAAATTAGACGATTTTTTTTTAAACCAGAGTTGCCACTGAGGCTCTTGTTAATGCGTATGTGAATTCAAGACTTGACTATTGTTCTTCACTATTATTTGGTGTAAATAAAGCCTTGATAGCAAAACTACAGAGGGTTTAAAACATGGCTGCTCGAGTTATCAAAGGATTGTCGAAATATGAACATACAACCCCTGTTCTTAAAAAGTTACATTGGCTCCCTTTTGAGCAGCGTATAATGTTTAGAATTTTAGTTCACACTTTTAAAGGTCTTTATGGTAAAGTGCCTCCTTATATCTGTGATATGGAAACTTTTTTAGAGTTTACACGTGCACGCAGATCTTCTAGTCGATATATGCTAAAAGCAAACTTGGTTAAAACAAAATATGGGATAAGAGCATTTAGAAATAACTCTACTGTGGAATACTGTGGAAAAAACGTTCTGTAGAAATTAGATCATCCACTAGTCAAACTGCTTTTAAAAAGTTACTTAAAACATATCTGTTTAAACAGGCATATAATTGTTAATTTTTTAGTATAATATGCTTTTTAGTAATGTTCTTATTGTTTATCATACTTGTATTTATTGTTAGCACTTAGAGCTATTCAGATTAAGTGCGTTATAAATGTTGTAAAAATAATAATTATAAATAAATAAATGAGTTATCAACGATAAAAATATGTAAACAAACGTTGTTAAATGCGAATGACGCAAAAAAAATCATGCTTGTCCAACGCTGTAACCGACTGAGCTAACGTGACTGGCTGCTTTAGGCTCGCTAAATTAATGTTTTTATATAGATTATTTATTATAAGAGGTATGTAATAAAGTGAACACGCCACTCGACTATATATTGAAGGGAATTATAACACTGTCAGCTAAATCTGAACTCACCCTTCTGTTTCGGTCGGATTTGGCTGACAGAGTGTTATAATAACCTTCAATATATAATCTCGTGACGTATTCCCATTATCGTTTAATAGGATTTAGACACTTTCGCCCTTACAACTTCAGCCCCATATAGGAAAAAACACTTTGGTCCATCGAAAAAATGGAAAAAAATACCCCCGCCTATCCAAAGAAAAGCTGTATATCTTTATCTTTGAACGAGATCGTAGTTTTCTTTTTAGGCCAAATCTGCAGATCATTGCCTCAAAATTCTTAGAAATGAAAAGAAATGTGTAAAATAGGTTCATTACTTGCTATTCAAAGCTTTATTATTGCATTTATATTTATATATAATGAATATTAATCATTTGTTCCTGAGAATATGAATTGATTAATTTGTTGATGAGGTATGCGAATATGGATTGAGAAATAATCCCAAATATTGTTTACTATATTGTTTTTGAATTAATGCCGAAGAAAAGTGTCACCCTACTAAGAAGACAATAATTTGTTTTTATTAAGAGGTGCAATTGCCGTGTACATTTATGTTTTAACCTAAGCCCTTATTTATTAACTGGTCTTTATGATCAATATATGCATAATGTGTCAAGAGGTGTATATGTTGATTTTACCTTGACTGAAATTCAAATCTTGATGAGTGAAATTTTACAAAATAAATCGATGCAAATAAATGAGATAATGAACGAGATATGTTGATTATGCATAAAATTAACCTGTAATCTTGTTTGTGATTTTTTTCACGAGACGTGCAGCGTCGAGGGGCTTTCTGCAAAAGTAACTAACTAGATTACAGGTTAATTTCATGCATAATCAACATAACGAGCTCTATAGTGTCAATGTTTAATGACTATCACATAAAAACGATTTGACGTATTTATCTTAGGGAAAATGACGCCTCGGCGTATTTTGAAAGATCATAATAGGGCCATTTCTAACTGACGTTCCCGACATCGAGTTAACGTTCTTATTTTGAGCCGTTTGAGCGTAAAGGGATGTGGACCTGAAAATCTCATGTCCAAAAGTCACGCCCAAAAGTGACGTTTAATGATAGACAATTGCTGAATGGGTTCTTTCTATTGATCTTCTAATCCTTTCGGTGGGATAAGCTTTTGCAACTAGAAGCGAGAGTCGAAAGACAGTGATTTACATTTGATAACGTTGCACAAATTTATGAATAAAACATGAACGTCATATTTTATTAATATCTATTTTTCTTGCCATGTATTCATTATAAGAAACCTTAAAACGCGACTAGCGTTTAAAATTGCACCAAGCGTTTTAGTACGTTTTTGAGTTTTTATGAAGAATGTATCGGAAAAAATAGTTGAGTGGGAGAAAAATAAAAAAAAGCTCAAGGAGTGGCATGGCATGGCCCCCATTAAAAACTTATTTAGTTTTTGTACATTTATTGATTAATATGTCACTTTTGATTGAGCTATCATGTATCACACAGCCAGACGCTTCACCATTTCTGTACAGTCTGACCTTGTTGAGGGACGGGTTCGTTTTAGCATATTAACCGCGAATGAGGTTAGTATTTCAAAACTGACCTGTGAGGGGACTAAGTCTAGGAGATAACGAAAATTAGTGTGTAGTGTAAAACAATGCAAATGTAGAGTCTCTACATTAAATAAATATGTTCAGTGCTTTTTGATACACATGCCAAACTTAAGGACGGGAACAGGATAATTAAGCATATTTATACAAAATCGATAGATATATATAAATATTGCATGAATTAATTGACACACATCAAGATCTCATTATAAAGGTCTACCGTCTCCTAGTAACTTAGCAATATGAAAGTTGACTGACGATCCTGCATGTGAGAATTGTGGGAGGCGGTCGACGCTAGAGCATATATTGAGCTCGTGCCCTAAATCGCTATCAGGAGGAAAGTACAGATGGAGGCATGACCATGTGCTTGAAGCCATGGCGGATGGATTAAATACAGCAGTGAAGAACGCAAAAGGGAAACAGCGACGACCCGAATTCATCAAGTTCGTTAAAGCGGCCACATCACTAGCTAGCAATGGCGAGCGGGGAAGATGCTCGGCGTGATTGGAAAGGAGCGGCGCATAGTAATAGTAATAAGGTGGAGAGAACTGCAGAATCCGCATCGATGTGGATATGGAATAGAAAGATATATACGAATCCTGATAATGACACCATCGACCAACATACATGCACACCATCGGGCATCTCACTACCTAGCGAAACTAGCGTTCGAGGTACCCTACGAAAGTGGGGCTCTCGCACTCTGTTTCCTCACTAGCCAGCAAGACTAGCGATCGAGGGGTCGCCGCAACCGAATCCACCCGACACGGTAAATCGCAACACCGCCAATGCGCGGTATGTGGTAGTGACACACATCAAACCCTTTAAAAAGCCATGCCCAAAACGACGACATTGACCGCTTAGAAATGTAAGAGCGTTCCAAGGCAAATATGAAATTCTCAGCAATTTTTATCCGTGCTCAGTTAATGTGCTTAAACGCCGCTTCAGGTCCACCGAACATGCTTACCAGTTCATGAGGGTCGATACTACAGAATGGAGGACCTAGCTGTGGAAATTTGTAAACAGCCTAATGCATGTGGAGCCAAGAAACTAGCGAAATAAGTGTTGACTGAGGCAAGTTAGGAGGAAGAAAAACTAGAGGTCATGAGAGCCATAATAAGAGCCGGGGCGGAATGTATCAGAGTAGCGAAGGGAGCTGCTGAAGTGTGATGTGATTGTAAAAGCAGTATACTGTGACAACTTCTGGTTCATGTTGGCTCAAAACACACGATGTGCCGTGGGCAAACGAAAATGACTGGCCTGAAAAAAACATCATGGGGCAGCTAGATATAATGCTGCGTGAAGAATTACAACATCAAGAATCGGTGAAAAAAGAGTTCGTACCAAGCCGGCGGCGTGTGGGTGAGGAGAAGCCTTGCTGGGGAGCCTGGGGAAGCTGGTCGCCTTCAAAATTCCCCGCAACCAGCAGTGACACCAGGAGAAGGCCTGATGACACCCGCGGCCTCGCGTCTCAAGACGTATGTGAGTATTACCGGTACATGCTAAAAATGCTAAAATGTCAAGTATTTCCTCTTAATCCGAAATCATTCATTGACCAATCACGTGGGAGACTAAATGCTGCTACAAGCGATATTTTAAGTAACACGTGTGAGTTTATTTGAAAATATTTGAGACTTCAAGTATCAAATATGTACTTCCCTCAGCACGACATGCGCTATATTCTAATTCTAAGTTGTTTAATATGTTCTACAAGCTCAGCTATCATATAAAAGAATTCTCATGTTTTGATCATTCTTAAGTTATGTTGTGTTATGGAGAGACCACCAGAGAATGTGCGACTCACTGTATACACATGCTTTTGTCTTGAATGGACTCCATTATTGACGACCAATGGATTTTTTTTCGAATGCAAACAATTAAATCAAAATAAAAGGGGAAATATCCATAAATTCGTTTCTAATTCATATCTTTTACATTTCGTAAGATGATATTTCCTAATTGTGTATATCAACCGCCTTTTATTGCATATTTGCAAATAGTTTGCATTGTATTTGTATTTTCTGATATATAACAGAATAAACTGTTTAACCGTCGCAGGGACATTAATAATTAACTGAAGAAATGTCTCTTAGTTTAATTATATAGATATGTTTATATAGTTTATAACAGTGGACTATAAACATTCCGATTGAATTTTCTAAACCTATTCTATCAAGAAAGCGGACTATAAACATTCCGATTGTATTTTCTAAACCTATTCTATAAAGAAACAAATGCTTCAAGCGTTTATGGGGCACCAGGTAATTACTTGTAAAAAATCAGCAGAAGTCAATGAAAAGTTTTTTTTTCTGTTTTTTTTTTAGTTTTACAGCAATAAATCGTCATGATATTAACAAAAATTCCTCTTTCAAATTCACAATTTTCAACAGTGGGAAACATTTTCTATTGCAAATTCGGGAACGGAGATATTAGACTCTAATTTTTACCAAACTCAATGCCATCACTTTAGTGTATAGTACAATGGCAGAACGAATATTCTGTAACGAGACAATCCTCTATACACCTTTCAAATTTGCTGTCAATCTAGAACCATTACAATAGCAACTTTTGAATGTATTTTTAATAATTTATTTTAAAAATTTGCATTCATTATTTTTGGTCGTGCGAATAGGACAATATTTCTTTTTTGAATTTTGGTCAGAAAAGCTAAGTATTCTATAATATTTACTTCATCGCACAATTTTATGTCAAAAATATTTATCCGCTGATAAGTTTGCGTTAAGTTATTTAGAATTTCAAAAAGTAATGAAACATAATGATCAGCCCTCTGTGCCCTAATGTAAGTGTATACAATGCTAAGTATGCAATGAGTATTTTGCAAAGCGAAATGGTCAAGGCAAATTTTATCAATGTAGGAAAACAGAACAAAATTATGAATGGTATTAAATGCAGACATTTGGAGAATATTTAATCATATGTGTAAAATATTGATTATAAATAATGAATGAATATTGTAAGATTTCTTTATCACAAAAGCTGTTCAACAGCAGACCCAAGCAGGCCTTATTTCTCGAAACTGATTTCTTCTCGAGGAATTTTGAGGCATTTTCCTTTAGTTGTAAATATAAAACGGGAAATGCGTGTTTATTGGTAAGAGTAACTAAAAATTGTGTAACCAACATCATTTTTTTCAGATATGAGTAGCTCTTGGACTAGTTTTCTTTAGTTTACAATATTGCTGAAAGAGGAGATACAGCACAGCTGGTTAAGCCGTGTATCGTAAGTAAGACGGCTATTTAGCAGATAGTACTAAATATTTGTTTAGAAGTGTTACTAAAGATATAGAAACACCTAACAATGTTTAAATATAAACACGGACAATACCTCAGAAGTATAGAATGCTTTTAAATCACAGATTAATAATGTATAAAGAAAAGTATAAGAAAGAAAGAGAGAGAGGAAGAAAAATAGAGATCAACACTGATGTTGTGTTATTTATTCTTGTTTAAATTTTGAAAAACATCATCGTCCTTTCTCCCAATGAATTAAAATGCCTTTATCTAAACTTCCATATTGACATCCACCAACAGAACAGCATGAATATGATGTGTTTATCTTTATTTTTAAAATGTCTGTTGACTTGGAAATACTGTAAAACATGTTCTATTTATAAAATAAATGCCTTTTTAATGCGCTGTGACAATGCCTTACAGGTATTGTTTACATAATTATGTGTGTATCTGATCATGTGTGTATGCAAAATAGATTATTTCAGTTACGTTTTTTACAAAAAATATATAGTGCCTATGGTAGTTGAATATTTATTTATTTATGTTAATAGCAGTAATAAGTAAAATAACGTGTATGATGTTTTATTAGAGAGATTGGGCTGATATGAAAATCTTTGTGCTAATACCCTGTATTTCCCAAATATAACCAATCACATTGCTTGCTAGTGGTTTGTTTACGTCATGCTTACGTCCTTTTGGCGGATTTCCCATATCTGCCCAAACTCTCCAATATATCAATTCTAGCCATATAAATCAATATAAAAGACAAAAAATAATCACAAGTATTTTTTTTCGTTTCCGAAATTTATATAAAGTGATTCCAATTCAATAAGTAACATTCCTCCACACGTGTAAGCCGGGCTTAACTTTGGCTGCTGTCGATCCCCTTCAACAACTAACATAAAATGGATTACCGCAAGGTGGTATGTGAAGTCCGATTTAACTGACGTTTCTTAATTCTCGAACAGTTCTCACTGGTCAATCACTAATTGAGATAATTATCTTAGCTTAATTGTAAATTGTTTGAATTGAAATGCATACAGTATATCTTATGATATATAAACGTTATATAAAGTTTTAAAACTTTATAAAATATATTCACGTTTACCTACCAAACCGTTTCTGTACTATCCATATCAGGGACACCTGAAACATTTTTTTGTCAAGTATCTGAACCTCTAGCCTACCCAACTAGCTGACAAAATAAATAGATCTTGTAAAAAGAAGTGCTCTTTGCGTTACCGATTCAAACTGTGTTTTATGGTCATTGTTCAAACTAATATGCATGGTTTTATATTCAATAGAGAGTTTGGGCGAAAAATATAATTTCGGGATGATTGTGTTTAGGTCAGCAAATTTTAATCATAACCCGATATATTATGGTCTAAACCTAAGTTATTCAGTGAAATTGTTATACATAAAATTTAGCAAAATCAATTAACAGATTTTATTAATAGCTTGAATAAATGTTTATATCGTACTAAGCATTTTTAGTGGTTGGATTAATCGGGTAAAGATTAAAATATACATACCGAAACACGATCATCCCGGTTTGACATTTTTTGCCCAAACTCTCTAATATTAAACACAGAACATACTTAGAATTGAAACGTATCATATATATTCATATACCAACATATAAAAAAGTGATTTTAAAAGTTAAACATCTGTTTGTATAGCTCGGAAATAGTGGGTACGCAAAATTAAATTAAATGATGCATTTAATTGCAAGCTAGATAGAAAGATATTCTAATATTTTTGGACCTAATATGAAATCATGTACATTAAAAAAATGTATATTTAAAATTTACAATGTTTAACATTAGTCCGATAATTTGGTTCGTTGGTGTCCCTTCAATATTCGGCATCCCGTAAAATGCAAAAGAAACACATGGCATTACTACCCATATCCTGATATATACATTTTTATATACAAGCGCGGATTTTGAGGGGGCGCACGCGGCGCCCCCCCTGTTTGCCCTTATATGTAAAAAAAAATAAATTGGAGCCCCACGTTCGGTCTGATATTTTATGTTGTTGGCGGCCCAACGTTCACTATTTTCTGGATCCGCGCAAGATATATAAATTTTGAGTCATCCTATATACCTAATTGTGTCTAATAATCGCATATTTGTACTTACTTTTCAAAAACTTAATTTTCGGTTGTCTCCAATAAACACACAGTGCGTTGTTAGGATGTGGTAACATTGATCAAACTAACCTTCAACCAAGCTTCAAACCACTTAAGGTCATTGCGGTAAAAACAATTTTATTCCATTAAACTACCTTCAAACCTCCTTTAAACTTGCTTCAAACCAGTTCTAAACCCGTGTAAATAGGTATGTAACATATGCGTTTGGTTGGAAGGGTGGTTTGAAGGAAGGTTTGAAGGTGGTTTGAAGCATGATTTAAAGGTGATTCAAACTTTTATCATTTTTGTGCCATCGGTAAGACGACTTGAAGTAGTTTGAAGCTAGGTTTGAAGGTTAGTTTGATCAATGTGGCCGCACCTTTAGAGGGATTCCAAAGGCTGCATTTACCCTCAAACCAACTAAGGTCGATGCGGCGGTCAAAATAATTTATTTAGGTTTGAAGCGGATTTTAGCCATCCTTCAAACCAACCTTTAAACCAGCCTTCAAACCAACCTTTAAACCAAAACTACCTTACGTGATACGTGTAATATTTAGCCTGAAATAAAATTTGGTTCAAAGGTGGTTTGAAGTGGTTTGAAGTGATTTAAAGCTGATGAGAATGAATAATTTTGTTACAAAAAAAGTAATTGCCGCATCGACCTTAGTTGGTTTGAAGCTTGGTTTGAAGGCTAGTTTGCTCCCGTGTATATGCAGCCAAAACCATATAAAATTCAATATTTTATCAATACTCTCATGTAAAGTTTTTAAAACTAGGATATTTAGATTTTCAAGATAATAGAACAAGTAATGTTATATCATTTAATCTTTTGTGGTTGAATGGCAAGGTGGTTTGGGTTAATTAAAACCCCTCAACACATGAAATTCTATTGTATATAATCGTCCTAAACAAAATATATTCTTGAACAAAAGTGGTAATAAACTAAGGTCAAGGTTACTCGATTAGTAAACAAACACGTAAAGAAATACTTTTTGCTTTTTATATCACACGTGCTGAAGATATTTTTCTAACTATTGGATATAACGATGAGCAGGTAATTTTACCTTATGTTCAAACCCTTAATTTAGTATTTATATGCTCTGCATTCAGACAACCGACCCCTCCCAATAATATTTTACATCCGGTGATTCCTTGATCAGTGGATTTCTACATTGGAAGTCAAATCCAATCAATCGTTGTCATTTCTTCCAAGTTTAAAGTATAAAACACACAATTTTCCTCTCAGATATGTGAGTACAAAATAAAATGTTGGCACATGGCTATTTTCGGACAAACGGCAATAGATACGGTACACCTATGTGCCTAATTTGAAACAGGTCCTAATTTGAAACACTTTTTAATAAAGTCGCTCCAGCCCATCAAAGTTAGGCCGAAATGATCCGAAAATATCAAATACATCATGTAAAAAATACAATTTATTAATATAAAATATAAATTGATGATTTGTTCACGCTTATTACGTTTTAAAGAAAGAAACAAGTTGTTGATGTATGCCTTGATTATTTTGCGTTTACTTAGCTGCACTGTAAAACAAACGAAATTTCAAATTCAATTTAAATGTTGTTAAATGGTTATGTAAGTATATTTAATTCATAGTCAAAGAGAGGAACAAC
>LQRL01068988.1:0-17114 GCA_001703475.1 Hydroides elegans
CATGCCGATTAACGTTTCTATTCAAGAAAATCCATATTTCATGGGTTTGAAAATGGACACATCGCATAAAAAGGTCGAGGCAATAATTTTCCGTATTTTCGTGAAAGCATAAAGTGTTGATATATTATTAGTGCGATTCAATGCCGCACATATTATTTCTTGCAAACTTTTCTCACAAATATTTTTTTAAAAATTAATTGACTTCATGTTGTAAACTGTTTTTTATTCTGATCCGGAATCATGCATAAATGAGTACCTCGCGATTTATTCTGTGAAATATTTTCAAATTTCTATATTGCTGGTATTTTAACAGAACAGAACAAATAAATATCGCATTTTACATTATCTATATTTTCCTTGCATTTATAGCAATAAAAACCAATATAAAATATGTTTCTAATAGCGTTAACAATCTCCGTTTTCAAATAGAGATGATATTTAGACTTATAAATATAGCTAAGATGCAATGGTTTATATAAGATTAATATAACAAAGCAGAGAAAGTAGTTTTTCTATTCTGTACTGAAAAATAACGTTTCTGTTTGTGAATACTTTATTCTGCTGGTAGTTCTGAGTAAAGTTGCTTGCACAATATTTTTGTTGCTCCTGGCTGGCAAATATATCCTTCCATAACTAAATATAATTATCAGGTTTAAAGACGTTATGAGTTCATTTCATGCCAAATGAAGTAAGATTATACACTTTTCAAAGAATGGCCCCTTTTGGTACTCCTGTATATAATTGCCGAGAGATGGCGTAAGTAGTAGCAACTGTAACGCATAGGGGTTGAGCGTTTTAGGATCGATGATTATTATGACCAGCGACTGAAAATGGTTTATATTGAGAAAACTAAAACATTTTGTATATAAAGGTACATATATGCCTCAATTCATCATAAATGTATGGCCAAGTGCGCAAGGTAGAGTCTCCCTCAAGCAGCGCTTGGTTATTAAGTGTGTATTACATTATACGTAACAACATGCCGTATACTGGTATTTTAAACATTATTCATGTCATGGTCAATAAATTTAAAAAGTATTCACTAATAAATAAGTACACAATTAGACTAAACGATGAGAAACTAGCATTTTCCCGTTATGCCAACTTTCGGCTTGATTCAACATCAGCATGCAACCCGGTCAATAGATTGATAGATCTTGCAAAATCTTGCATGCACAACTAGCCAAAAATAAGAGCTCCAGATATAAAACATTCGCCCCGTACCAACTAACCAAAGGCTCCTTTATTGAGTTATCAAAACATTTGTTAATCAAAGACGTGCGTTGTGCTAAGTAGTTCGAGGTTGTATGAAGGGATACATTTATTGTTATACATTACGTTTGAGATATACATTAGTTATGATTAATACATACAGTTCTCCCAGATGGTGTTTATTACCTAGATTTTGGTCTCTTTGCGTACACATACTCTTTGTTTAATATGTTTTATACAGATGAGAAGAACTGCAATCAATCACTTCTAATTGCACACAACAACGGAATAATGCGTTATGATTTGACCAATAATCTAACCACACCATTCATCACCGACATTGGGAAAGTGTACCATGTTGACGCAGATCGGAATGAGGGACTTGTGTTTTTCGTCACCAGCCATGCAGAAATTTACAGATCGAATTATATGACACACAGCGAATTGATTCTAATCAAGAATGCAACAGGTAAATTATAGACAATAGTTATTATTGATGACGATACTGCATAATATATTATGCATTTTCTTCATTCTACAGTCAGTTTATTTGGAAAATTACATTACAGTAGTAAGTTTTTTTTCAAATAAAACTTAACTATTATCAGACTAAGTAACAAAAATAGACCATTTTCTAGCATAATTCTGGTGTCAAATGTCTTTCTTGTTTGAGAATGTGTGACAGTATTCATTTATTAGCAATACTTATATTTTCCGACGTTTTCATTATTCAAATACAGCAGACATAACTAAAATGTATGTTACGACACTCAATATAACGCATTGAAATACTCCGCATTTCAATTAATTGATGATTTGACGGGATATATTTGGCGATATTTCGATACAATCGGCGACGTAATAAGTAAGCGTCGAATAATCAAATGAACAAAATATTAAAATTAATTATATTCTCATCGTCATGAGAAAGCACCATATGCCACTTGGTAAATATAAGGTTTATATGGGTCTTTATAAGGAATGAAAACCTTGAAACATTGCTCTGAGGTAGCTCAAAGATAATGCATAAATAATAACTAAATTTGGTTAGTTCAATTTCATACTTGTTCGTTAATTATGACTTAATAGTTATACTCTTGCCACAACTTTGATGGACGTAAGACATCTTCTGAACAAACCCTAACTGTCATATTCAACATGCCCCTTATCGTAGTAAGTTTATGACTCCTAATTATGTATTTTCAAATTGGAAGATGGAACCCCATAGAAAAAAGATGTTGTTTACTGGTAGCTGTCAATGCAACCTATGTGATACTTATACACGTATTGCGAACCTAGAATGAGATCTCATCAATTAACACATCAAACACATATTTTGTAACGTAATGACGCGAATGCTAGTGCATTCAGATTGTTATAGTGCTTTGTTGTGTTTTCAGAGTAGATGTTTACATGTCATGCTTATATACCAGTCTATACTTATATTGACATTATGTATTGTCACAACAATTATATATTAACATATCCAATTGACATATTTTATTTTTGTTGTGTAGCATATGCATTATCTGTTGATCACGTGGCGAAAAAATTATTTTACATTCTGTCGTCTACCATCAAAAGTATATACTATGACGGCAATGATGAACGCACACATTATGAAAGCCCAGGCGAGATCTTTGCAATCATGGTTGATGCAAAATCAAGGTAAGCTGTAATTGAATAAACATATAATGTATTACCTTTGACGACAAGATTGTCAAATACAAGGATTATTAGGTAAATGTTCTGTTAGCGATTAAAATAAATAAACATCAATGCAATATTTATACTTAATAACTTTAACACAGATGCATTGAACGACGAGGATGTTTAGCGCTCATGTAAACATGTGAAAAAAGCTATATATAACATTATATACACATTTGTCATATGTAAAACTAAGCTTGTTCTGGGTATGTCTTATCGACATAAAATTTTTGATTATTTTTTAGAAAGATATATTTTTCGCTTGGTGATTATGCTGTTTTTCGATGCAATTATGATGACTGTGCCAACATGGAGGATCTCTATTACCAACACAGATGTATATTTGGATTGGCCCTAGATGCCATAAGTAAGGTTTTAATATATTACCATCATCAATGACCTGTAGTTTTTTCTTAGAATTCAAAATTGTATGTAGGTTGAATTAAATGCATGATAGCAAGTAATTGTGAAAAATTAGTGAATACTTGAATAAAGCGATTCAGATGTAAAACATCAATTATGTATATATAATATGATCGCTTGATTAAAACAAATTAAAAGTTCAAAAAGTTTGAAAGTCAACAATTATTCTCTTTATTACCAATATATTTTTCATCGTCAATAAATGGTAAATTGTAAATGATAAATGATAGCCATTTTATAATATTACTTGAAATTTATTGCATTTTTTATGGGTTTCTGTATTTAATAATACCATCCGTATAAATCATCGCACATAACAGTATTTTATAGCTTTAAAACAAACATACCGTATCAATCATCGCACATAACATTATGTTATAGCTTTCAAACAAAAATACCCTGTAGTTTTATGAAAGTTTGTGAGATATTAAAAAATGTTGAAGAAAAACCGTTGTAATTGCAGATCATCTACTATTTTGGACTGAATTTGGTACCGGCTCGATAGGCGTCATGAGCGCCAATGGATCACAGGCGCATACAATTGCATCAATGTATGGACCATATGGAATAACTCTGATGCAAGAACACCTTTTTATAGCGCTCCGGCCCAAGTAAATAATAATTCCATAGTTGTTTACAAGTAACGCATTATAATATTATTACTGAAAATTAGAATCTATTGATATCAATTCGCTTACAAATATAGACAATTCGGATAAACCCATTTACATTTAAATGTTTTTTTTATATGGATTAACTTACTTAATGAACTAAACCATAATTACCTCTTATAGAAGTATCTCTTGAAAAGAATATATTTCTCTGCCATACGTGCCATGTCCTTAAATATGAAACAGGCGTCCTTGACTGTTCGGTACTTAAATCATACTACAAAGCTATCCGCGCTGCCTTTTTTTGGATCTGCAAAACCCCATAGAGATCCAAGCTTTGTGCTCCCATCAGCAATTGGATCCTCTTACTAAACCGAACTTAAAGTTTCTTTCCGTCATCTCGCTTATTTGTTTCAATGTTTTTGTATTTTCTTCCCTGTTTAACCCAATTTATCTTAGCGCTCGAGACATTTATGTCATTACGTACCTACGACACCGAACTTGGACAGGGAAGTAACAAATATAGCCCCCTTGAGCTATCTTATTGATCTCATTTTGGTTTATTTCTTTCATATGCCTCATAGATACGTCATTTCTATGGAACCGTTCATGATAAGCTTCTTTTTGGTCGAGAACATCACTATATCTTTTTTGGGTTTCAATCTTGCAAGGGAAAATAAATAGCGTTTTATGATTACCCAAAACTAATAAAAACATGTTCTTTAATATTTTCAGTGGAACTGTAATACGCATGAATAGAGATGGGACTGACGTCAGAGTTATGATAAGCGGATTGAGATATCCCCGTAGTTTAACTGCGATTTGCATTCCAAATGATGAACCGAAAACTACAGGAATCGTTTCATCAGCGACCACCACCCTTGCTGATAATACACATCCTTTGGTTAATCAATCAGATGTTGCCATTGTCACAGGTACGCTTAATACAATGGATTTCAAAATTTTAGTCTAAAGATTGACGAACATATTTGATCATAAATTGATTTCTTTACATTTCATATTGATATATAAGAATGTACGCGAATCTTCCTTTATACAGATTGATGTTAGGAAATGTTAGGTAAGATAAATAGACACGAAATCGGTTTTATCATATTTTGAGTCGGATGTGCAGGGCTGCTCTTTAGTTTGCTTGATATGTAAATATTTTGTACGTTGAAAAAAAATCAGTTTTTGTTTTCAATATTTTGAAGAGTCCTCCGACAACAAGCAAACAATGATCATAATTATTTCGTTGATGGGGGCATTTGCCATCATTATTACGGTAAATTTGATGGTTTGCTGTAGGTACAGGTAAAATATTTATAATATAACACTATTTGTTCTGTAACGTATATATTTCCCATACAGACTTAACCGATTATTAACTTATCTGGCTATAAATGACAATGATGAAAATGATTAATTATGAACTGAATATGCGGTAATTATAAATTATCTGTATTTATTGTATGACAATGAAATATTTATACACTGAATAATTAGAGTTGGAGCTTATCAAGGAATAACCAAAACAATTGGTTTAGTTTAGGTATATATCTATAAGTATGCCTTACTGCATTCAACTAACTATTCAGCTAAATATGTTTACTCACATAGTCATATAGTGTTTTTTTGTATAATCTTATACCTTTCAAGATTAAGAAATGGCCGAACAGATTCCAATCCGGATTCACCTCAAGACACGCCGGATTATCTCACGCCAATATATCCTCCCCGACACAGAGTGCAGAATATTGGTAGGTTTTACTCATAATACAATCATAACGTACATATTAGTATATTATGTCGTGTCTATAACGTACACAATTACTTCATACATATGATTGCATAATTCATGCAATTTATCATTTATTAAATCGTTCTTCTTATAGAAATGCCATCTGAGTACCTAACGCCGCTTAGACGCCAACCTCTAAACGAGGATGATGTTCCACTCTACCAAGCTCCCGTGATTAATCGTGAAACGACAGCAAATAACGAATACGAAAGACTGAATCTTTATGAGACAATCGATCTCTAATGCGTTTAGGACTAGTATTCATTGATTGACTAATGCGTAGATTGTAGTAAATGAAATCAATAATTGTAATTTAGTGCATTTTGAAAGAAAATATAAATAAGAGCTATATTTCATAAAGGTATAGTAATTGTTCCATATCATAAATATATAAATGTTATTTTCATTTTCATTATGAAAAACAAAATTATAACTTAATTGGTAAAAAGGTTCGCCCGATGCAAACATATCATGCCATAACACCAGGCTAGTCAATGGATAAACAAGCAATGAGACAGAGTTTGAAACGTGGTGTCTGATTGATATGCTCATGGATTGCTCAAAATTCTATCAAAAATGAAAAATGTAAGCATATATTATAAACAAGCAAATACTCTAAAATGTATATAGATAGAACCTGTATATATTCCAGACATAACATGTATGAATATTAAAAACAAAATATTTTACCGGATTGAATAACAAAGTGTAACATAATAGAACGCATAATATTTGAATTCTTATATTAAGATAAATATAAATATATATTTTAGTTGAAGAACGACTCGTTTAGTTACTGGATTTTTTTCCAATGTAAATTTCTGTATTATTATCTGTCATGACAATATCACATGTACTTGTTTATTGTTGTTTATTTTTGACATTCAATGGGTTCGATTCACAAAAAAAACCGGACATTTTTTTAATATTTCTAGAGCAAATGAAATGTTTGAATCAAGTTTACTTTAATAATGTTTTGCTGATTATGTATAAAACGTTAACATGTAATACTTACTGGATTTTTCTATTTATTTTTTTGTCTCGTTACTATGATTTTGTGTTTATAATTTCATATTAACTTCATTATCATAAACTATTTGTCCACAATGATGTTTAAATAGATCATTATTTGCATGCAGCAACATACAATGCACTATATATATAGGACTTTATTTCAAAACACTCAAAACATGTATAGTGGTAGTGTCAATAGTCACCTACTTTCAGTAACCAAAGTAAAGCACTTCGTGACTTCATCAACTATAGTTATTTTAATATATGCAGTAACAACCGGTAAGTCGCTTTTAAGAATAAAGTCTATTGGTTGGTCAGGAAATCATTTATATGTTTTACTCTATAAATGATCATTATTTCGTAGCTCAGTTGACATTCTACCTATTCCGGAACTTATGACAATAATTCATAAGACTTAGTTTTGTAGGCCAATCGCACTTGTGACCATCGCCTAACGTTTAGTGATAAAGAGTTTATCGTTAATTTATTATGTGTTTAATAGTTATGAATTCCAAAGGCTTATTCCCAGGAGGGGTTAAACATGTATACACGGAGCTTTTGGCTTATTCAATCCCACAATAGAAGAAACATGTAAATATCCTAAATCGTCATACTGATTCTTATAACAACGGCGTTGGGTTGGTCATGTCCAAAAAAAAAGCATAATGAAAATATTTGTATTGTTAAGTTTTTTTTCAATATATACTATTTAGATATATTATAAACCAATCATTTCTGACGAAATAAAACAATGATTAAGAAGGTAAAGAACCTGTGGAAATGTTAATAATACTATAATATAATTATTATACACTATAATATAATGAAAAACGTGCTTTAAGTTCCTTTCTCAAAAAAACTTTTTAATCACGACTTATCATTTCCGTAAATTTGCACGATTGCAATTTATAAACGCCATCAATAAGGTTATCTTATTGCAAAAGAAATGAAAGATAAAATTGCTTGCAGCCTCCTTCCCCATTACTACTAATCCGTCCCAGTAAAATTCACAATTGGAATGTATTAAAGCTTCAATCATCAAGCCAATGGTAACCTGTATCCTGAAGCAAATCAGCCAACTCTGCATTAAACGGCCTATGAAATTCCCTTAGCAATACATCCGTCTTATTATGCATAGAATTCACAGAGTATTTCGTCTTCAAAACTGTGGGTTTATCTCCTAATGTCTTCGAATCATAGCCCATGAATGGATACACAATATTATTTAACGTTGTTTCTTTCTTTATTAACTTTGTAGCTTTCGAATCTTTAAAATAGACACCGATCCTTTGCAAATTACTCCAGCAAATGGTAGATGTATAACGCGTAAAAGCCTATACTTACGCTACGCCAGATACTGAAATATCCTCTTCCCAGTACTCGAGGATACTCGGGAGACCAGTACCTAGTATAATAAATACTCATTAAGTATGTATTTATACTTTAAACAGTATATATTGTTTTAAGTGCTGATAAATAATAGTCTTCATATTCAAGCAATAAATAACATAAGAAGTACATGTATTTGCTTTGCATTTAACTAAGTAAACTCGGCTCATCATTGAATATTGTATGCATATGCGTTTAGCGGGATTTATTTAAGAATCTGTAAAGGTTTAAGTTATTTTTCAATATAGCCAAATACAAGTGTTGAACATTTATGTATACAATTTGCTATTGTATGCAAAGAACAATAATGTGTATATGAAATATGCGCGATAAAAGAATCGGCAGATACAATAAATAACGCTCTATATATGTAAATTAATACCTTCAAAGTTGTAGTCATATACACATCGTTTAATTGGAAATATATCGACACACTTGTGCCACCAGGCAATACTATCTGCGACCTAGAAAAAGAAAATAACAAATAGCAATGTGTCTCACATCATTAAACGTATAATAAGAAAACTACAGTCACAACAGGAATAGTTTCATCAGCGACCACCACCCTGTCTGATAATACACATCCTTTTGCTAATCAATCGGATGTTGCCATTGTCAAAGATATGCTTAATACAGCGGATTTCAAATTTTCAGTTGAAAAAATAAAGAGGATGACTTGCTCATAAATTGATATTCCTTTACATTTCATATAATATATAAGAATGTAATTGAATCTTCCTTTACAAGGATTGATGTTAGGAAACTTGGAAAATATGAATAAACGTTAAATTATTTCTGTTATATTTTGTAGATTCTGGTGATGAGAACAAGTTGATCATTGTCGTGGGATTATCCTTTTTTGGATTTCTTGCAACAATTGGTGCGATCAGTCTGATTGTATGTGTTATTTACAGGTAAACTATATAATTAATATAAAATAAGAATTGTAGTTTATCAATAGGAAGCTAATTGGCCCATACAGAGTGAACATTTAGCTAATATAATCATAGGTAATGATACCAAAAACGATTATGTTATCTAGATAATTTGTAAAATAAAGTGATCATACATTTTGCTGAACTGAATTAAATGGAACATTTCTTTATTGAAGAAAAACACAGCTAAGCATCGCATAGAAAAAAAATGCTTTTAACAACAGTTAGATAAACTTTGAATGTTTATCATTACAGTTAGCATATTATTACACACAAATCAACAACACATATTTAACTTATATTTGTCAAGATTAAGAAATGGCCGAACAGATTCAAATCCCGATTCACCTCAAGACACGCCTGATTATCTTACGCCAATAAATCCTCCCCGACACAGAGTGCAGAATATTGGTAGGTGTTACTCATAAAACAATCACAACATACACTTCAGCATGTTAGTTCATCTTCATAGCGTACAAAATTATTTTAAACATATGACAACATAGTGCACACAATATATTATTTATAAAATTTATCATTTTTTTTCATTAAATTTAGTTCATTGAAATTATTAAATGTCTATATAGAAATGTCATCGGAGTACTTAACACCACTTAGATGCCAACGTCAAAACGACGATGATGCTCCACTCTACCAGGCTCCCGTGATTAATCGTGAAACGACCGGTAATAGCGAATACGAAAGACTAAATGTCTATGAAATCATTGGTCTTTAATGCGTCTTGGACAAGTATTCATTGATTGACTTGTATATTGTAGTAAATGAAATCAAAACTTGCACCCTAGTATATTTTGAAAAATATAAGTAACCGCATAGGAATAGTTCAATGTCATAAATATATAAATGTCATTTTTATTGTGAAAAACAAATTTATACCTTAATTGGTAAAAAGGTTCGCCCGATTAAAATATATGATGCCACAACACTAGGCTAGTAAATGGATAAACTGGATTGAATGATAAATTGTAACAAAATAGATGGCAAAGGAGGGTTATTCTTACATAAAGATACATTTAAATACATGTGCTAGCTGAAGCACGACTCGTTTAACAAATATATTTTCTTTCTTTTTCCCATTACGAAATATATGTTTTTTATATTTTTCCTAACACTATCACATGTCTTAGTTTATATGACATTACGATGTGTGCGAGTTCTTATAATTCAAGAGCAATTAAATTGTGTAAAATAATTATGTTTACATCAGTTATGTTTTGCTGATTATGTATACAACGATAACAGATAATAAAATACTGGAATTTTCTAATTTATTTGTTTTTCTCTTTTCTATGATATCAGGTTTCTAAATTCATATTAACTTCATTATCATAAAATATATATTAGCTATGATGTTTCAAATGGGTCATTGCGTGCATGCAACAACTATACAATGCAAAATATTTACAAGATATGTGTTTTCAAAACACTCAAAAACATGTGTATTGCGCGTTAACATAATAACTTACATAGTGACTTAATTTATCAGTATCCTAAGTAAACCACTTCCTGACCTAGCATGTATTCCGGAGTTTATAATAATCATTCATAGGAATGATCTTTGTAAACCTATCGCACCTATGGCTTTTTTTTTGGCTAAGCGTTAGCGATAAAGAGTTTATATTATAAGTCTTAAGTGTTTAATGTTTAGCGATAGTGGCAGAGACTTCTACCTTATCTTCTTAAAACCTCGATGTGTAAGAACTTTCTGAAAATCCTACATCGTCATAATTTTTTGACATATCAAAGTGACAATAGGTTGGTTATGATCAAAGCAAAGGAACATGCAATTATTTATTACACAATTCAAACAAATACAGAATATTTTTACTACAAAATCTTAATTTGCTATTGTATACAATATAATACTAATTTAAAGCCAGATATTTCAATTGAAGTGCTCAGGGCAACATTGTGTTAAATCTTAAACTTACCTTTGATAAACAAATTTCGAATGTTTTCGCAAACGGATTTGCGTGAAGCAACACGATACTCATATATTGATTGCATTGAAGTAAAGTGTTTTCAAATATATAGTAATAATGCAATAATCATTTTATACTTTGCACTATGTGTTGGCGACATATGTTAAGTCAACCAAGAAAATTGCCACACGGACGGATCTCTTCAATAAGGTGCGTAAACAGCTTTCAACCCACAGCATTAATCCGCTTAAGGTCGTGAGACATCAATTTACGTTACGCAAAAAGGGGTTTCAGGCATTATGTCACATGGGTGATTAAATTATTATAGCCATAATAATCAATATATTAATTGTTGAGATACGATATCAGCCAAATACAAATTAATATAAGATCAACTGAGACCATTTTATTGATACAGTTTGATCAAAGCTAAACTTGAATTAAATTAAAATTGGTATCAATTTGATCGGTGTGATCCATTTAACATTAAACCAAGACCCATTCTATCTATTATTTTGTGCAATCTCAAATCATCTTATCCTAACAGCAAAGTAATCATCGATTTTCGTTCCGCCTCTGTCGCTATTACTACTAAACCATCCCATTAAATTACGAAATTGAAATGTATTAAAGTTTCAATCATCAAATCTTCCAATAGTAACATGAATCCTGAAGCTAATCAGCCAACTCTGTATTAAACGGCCTATGAAATCCCCTTAGCAAAAAATACGTCTTATAATGCGTAGTATTAACTGAGTATATCGTCTTCGAAACTGTAGGTTTATCTTTTAATGTCTTCGAATCATTTCCCACAAATGGATACATAATATTATTCAAAGTTGCTTCTTTCTTTATTAACTTTGTAGCTTTGGAATCTTAAAAAATAGACACTGATTCTGTGCAAAGTACTCAAGCCAATGGTTGATGTATAACACGCAAAAGCCTTTACATATTCGGGCTACGCCAGATACTGAAATATCCTCTTCCCAGTACTCGAGTATACTCATGAGACCAGAACCTGGTATAGTAAATACTCATTACGTATGTAATTATACTTTAAAACAGTATATATTGCTTAAAATTTCAATTAATCATCTTTAGGCAATAACTAGTTTTGTATGGCACTATATGCTTGGTATTTTTTTTAAATACATGAATTTTGTTTACTAATATTTATATAGCTGAATATATATTTGGACTTCGTTTAAGATTTTATTTCATTTATTTTGTATTATATTGTTTGATAAAAATGTTGAAACATATACGTTTACATCATGCTATTATATGTAAAGCGCATGTACATAAACCATGCACCATAAACGATTCGGCGAATACAATGAATAACGCTTTGTATGTGTAAATAGATACCTTTAAAGTTGTAGTCATATAGACATCGTTAAAGTGGGAGTATCTCGACACAATTGTGCCATCAGGCAATACTATCTGAGACCTAGACAATAGTATAAACATGTTAAGCATGTGAATTAATCATGCAAAATAAAATGGCATAAAACATATATCAAACATCATTAAACATATACATCTTTAAATTTATTCTTTGACCTATAACTTTTTGTCCTGTCTTTAATACATTTACAATTATAAACATGCATAAATACTTGATACCATCGTATATAATCGTTTCACTTCACGAACTAATTTAGATTATGTATTGACTATTTCCGTGCATTTTACAAAGAATCGCACGCAAACTAAATTATAAAATAAATACATTTTAATTAACATATCAAAAGATATTGAATTAAAAACAATAATACCAATTATCTCGCACAAAATATGTTTGACTGCAATCTTAATGAAACAAATCTTGCAGCATCGTGCGATTTTCACAAGTTGGCTTTTTGAAATTGTCCATACATGTAGGACTACCCCCTTCCAATTTTAAACAGAAGGAAGAACATTAAAAATTAAAAGTGTCGACACGAATCCTTACTTGTATGTTTCCACGGCTTAAACCTCTAGTTCCATGAGATTTCCCACAACGAAAACCAGTAAACTTCCTCCGAATTTGATGTCATTTGATCTGCTCCTTATTTTGGTGTAATGAACGCCGACATCTATCAATACAAAATGCAATATCAACACATACCCCGTATCCAATTATCAAAACCCCCTCCAAAAAGGCTAGCAAACTAGAAAAATGAAAAAATAACCATGTTAATACCAAATATATGCGAGAGGTAACTCCCTCTTTGTTTAATCACCAAATGCCACTATTTTTAAACAATCGCAAACCAGATTTACATTTTTATATCTTCTTTCGTTACAAACTAGCGACAGAAATGACAAAACAATGTGATCATCACGAATCAGGGTTTTTTTTATAAGATAAAGGGATGTTAGAGAAAGCATCTCAAACCAAAAAACACATGATAAGAATATTTTAGGCTGTATTTTGTACCGTTACCATGTTTAATATTGTCAATGACAGTTTATTAAACACATTTTATTCCATTTATGCTGTAGATTTGTCTACTGTGTCCTTCGTTTAGACTTCTCACTATATATGCGCGTCGAAAAAATAAACGGCTCATACGATAGTAATTTCATAAGATACACAGTTCCATGTATATGCACGTACTATTATGACAGTAACCATGAGAAAAAAAAACAGCTCATGCCACTTAGTAAGCCCTGTCACTCAAATAAAAAGTGCAAAAATAGTAGGTTTAATAAGGGGGATTTTCTACTTTGCTTTCTACAAATGTAGCGCATATGCTTTGAGCTTTTGTACTGAGCAAGTGAACAACCCTACAGGTAAATAGATCCATATGGGGGAATATCAGTCCGATATGTTCTAAGTTGTGCTGTTTTTTTTATAAACTGAATGAAGTATGTGAACTGAAGACCTCAGTTGTTAAAGGTATAAAATTGTGTTTTTTAGGAAATCGATTCAAAATATAGATGGTCTATCACAGGTTATTCTCTTGCAACAATCTTGTAAAAGGAAACAAATAGGTATATGCTCAAATTTGGAGTTTAAAATTCGATACATCGAGTTAAGCGTTTCTAATCGAATATCCTTATGTAAAAATTACCTTTATTGAGCAAGCATGTTTACGCATATAATTTTTCGAATAAAGTCTACTATTTTGTTTACATGACATTTTTCAGCAACTTAACACCCATTCAACTGATCGAGGGTCATCTCAGAGTGATGGTACCAAATATTTGACAGGCGACACGGGTTTCGGAAAATATAAATAGATTCCCACTGGGCAAGGGTTGACCCGATTACGTCGTTTTTGACGGGACGTAGGAAAGGCGTTATATGAGCCCGTATGAAAGTTTTTCGGATGCCCTTTAACGTCTCGATGATAGTTGATCGTCCTTCATAACTACGATTCGTCGCGACGTTGTATAGACGTTGTTTATATATTGTCACGAAAAATGACGTATCAACAAAAAGTGCGTGACGTCATATGCTCGAACGCCATCGTTTGCATCGTCTTAAATAAACTATCCCAAACGTTGTTTTTTGTTAGTTTGTGTACAACTTTTTGAACAAACAAACAACAACGTAATTTTACGTTTGGGTCTTAAACTGCTTAAGGGCTTGTTCACACGGGAAGCGAAAAGGCGCGTGGCAAAATACCTTTATCTTATTTAAAAGACTAGTGACAGGAGCATATAAAGAACATATAAGTATATTGTCGCGTGTCGCGCCTTGTCGCTTCCCGTGTAAACAAGCCCTTAGCCATCTCTGTGGCGTGGGATGGTTCGTTGAAGAATGTATATGGCTGTACGAGAGAGTTACCCTCTTGGAACCCACTAATAGCTACTGTTATACATGTATGCACATGTTTATATTCGTTGTAAATATATTCTTCTAAAAACGGCCGAGAAGTTCAATGCGAAATATCTTCATTCAGTAATATTTCGCAGTTACAAAACTTTCGTAAGATTTTTTAGGTAAACTTCACAACCACGTTATGGTTGATATTTCCAATGAGTTAACAGTGTTCTTAGTGCTCTGTTAATTGTATTCTTTCTATCTTTTTCAGTTCTATTATTATTAAAATTCAATTGTCACAACCCAATATGAAAAATAAAAATTACACCATAACTTTCCATAATGTTACTTTGATATGTTTTTCAAGTTTTTGATAAAAATCAAGGAAATCTTATTCGAAATTTACATGTTGTGTTGGAAACGTTTTTTTTTACGATGAGGTCTTGTACATGGAAATCCATGTTTGAAAGAATATCAGACAGGAGGTACAATGCCGCCCAATTTATAAAGATATGATAACACACATCCTGAAATAGATTTACTAAAATTGGTTTACATATTCCAGGATATCATTATCAAAATAATGTTTATATATAAGTTCAAAATGTTAGGTTCCGATTCATTCTTACACTTTTTTGTTCGGTAATCAGGTTAAAGATTTGATGCTAAGGTATTAAGCATTCTGTGATTTAATTGAAATAGTAAATGATACAAATAAATGCATATACATGCACCGTTTAAATGAATGTTTCACTGTTAAAACCAGGTCTGTAAACTGCGTTGTTCAGTTGCCGTAATGTTAGTTTGAAACAAAGCAACATCAAATTTAGAAGGGGGGATCTAAAAGATTCAATTATCTCTACCATTTACTTATAACAAATACTATTCCTTTGTATCCATTTCTAAATTCATCACATTACATATATCAAAAATAGTTGATAAGACGGTATCCGCCCAAAAAAGTTTCCGTCCATAAAGTTTCCAAAATTGACAACATTGGACAGAAAGTTTCCATCCTAAAATGTGCTTAAATCTACTACTTGCACCAAATAAAGTTTATTTCCTATTAGCTATCTACCCTACAACACTGTTTATAAAATCAATTTACGAAATCATAATGTTCATTATCTTTTAAAGATAGTTTTGAAAAGAAACTTTTTGTCTTATGTTGTCAATTTTGGAAACCTTATGGCCGGAAACTTTTTGGGCGGAAACTTTTTGGGCCGGATTCAATAGGACATCTCATATATCGACGTTGGCTAAATAAACACAGACTCAAAAACAAAGTTACATTAAGCTATCATCCTCATTTATCACAAATGCAATAATGTTTCCCACCCCGCTCTCACTAAAATTACAGCTTTGTTTGCGAATAAATTTTCCATCCCTCTAATAACTTTCATCTATTAAACTAATCAGTCGTTTTCGACTGCAATACGTGTGATCATAATTGCAATATTTCACCCATAGATCATAAGCGAGTTTTAAGCGAATTAATTTCCCTTCGCGACAAAATAGTACCGCTTAAAGCATATCATTTAATGTGGCACAGTGTCAAATCGAGGAGGGACACTCAGCAATTTAGTTTTAAGAATCAATTAAAATACATTTCATTTTGTTGCAACATGATCAGATAAATCTGCTACCAGAAAAAAATGTCAAGAAATGAATTAGGTTATTTCCCTCAGATAGAGTTACAGAGATTAAATTAAGATATACAGTCAAAACCACTCCTTAGTGGACAGCTGACACGAACAATCAAATAAACGAACACGAATAACCGAATAAACGAACACGAATAAACGAAAAATTTCTTACGCATAAACGAACAACCGAGCAACCGAATAAACGGACAACCGAACAACCGAATAACCGAATATACGATGTGAAGGGTATAAATAGGAAAGCATGCGGTCATTAATCATTTTTTTTCAATATGTCTCGACTGTCATGGGAACTGTGAAAAGCTACAATCAAATCGCGCTTGTGAGATTATATATATATAATTTATTCCAAATCACAGCAATAATGAATTCAATGTCTGTTTCAAAATTTATAACTCACCACATGAAGGCATGGCAGAAACCACTCGTTTAATATTATATCAAACCCCCAATAAATTGGATGAAAATAATGACTGAACTATGTGTAAAATATTTTTGTCTACTACATTTCAATAATATGAACCGACACGTTGGCAATTAATTAGAGATTAGATATTATATAATCAATTTGAATCAAGTATTGTAGCCTGGTGAAAAAAATACACTGTTTATGAGCTTAAGAGTGTACACATAGGTTTAAGGAGGGGGGGGGGGGGCC
>LQRL01068994.1:635-12806 GCA_001703475.1 Hydroides elegans
CATGTTTATACCTACATGCTACCGTTTTAGTGCTAGGCCTTGACGAAACTTTTTTTGGTAACTTTTCGGGTCCAAAAAATGAAGCCGTTCCTATAGCCCCCTCCGGGCCCCTAGGCCCCGGTTGGGGGCTAACAAAGAATTTATGTTGTCAGTAAATTATTTGTTGCTTTGTTATTTATGTTATTTTACTGGTAAAGCATATTTCTTATCCCGCTAATTATACCAAACATATGTGACAGTGAGAACGTTTACATCACTCCGTTGGGTCAGTAATCGATGCTCTATCCAAACTTATTTATGGAATATGTCACTCAAGTTTATATTTAAGTATGGTTTAAATATTATCCAACAAACAGAAATGGTCGTCATTCAAATGAACGAATCCATGTTTATGTGTGGATTTGAAAATCTGATGCGTTTTTCGGTATTTTGTGAAGGCAGCGACAAACCTAATTACTACATCAATTCAGAAAAACAAATAAACAAATATGCATACACATGTTCTTATAAGAAAGTTTGTGAATGAGAAATAATTAGATGATGTTTGAAATGAATTTGATTCAAAAGAAAGAAAACAAAACATAAACTATACAATAGAAAGAAAGAAAAACATATACTATAGGTTTTTATATTACAAATGTTGGTGTTTTACAAAAAAAAGTCACTTCTATCAAATATCAATTATTATCTTTATGCACAATGCCCATTGTTTTTTATACAAGCAGTGCTGACAATCAAACAACATTATTGTTAGATGTTTTTGGAAAGATAAGGAATATTATTACTTAATTTATCAGCTCATTTCACCAGCAAGTTCTTTTTCATAGTTTTTGCAGAATGTCTGAATAATATATTGGAAATATAACCTTAGCTACAACTATTTGTACAACAAAAAGTATATATATTGAATTAGATAGTCAACAATCCAATATTTTAATGTTTTTATATCTAGTTTCCTTCGTTTACGTTATGTTTATTGTTTAACGTCTTTCTATATTGACCATACTTTCTGTATTGACATTAAGTCGGCACTACTCTTTGAGAGATTATTACAGTCTCCGATATTTTCATAACGTCACTTTAATAACTGTTATTTCAATCCAAACGAATGACGAGTGATTATATTTGACCTTGAACTAATATGGTCTGACGTCAGGCATACTCTTTGACAGACCATTACCGAATACTTCAAGTTGAGTTGGTAGAATGTCAATATAGTTGGTTTCTTCAGTTGGGCAATCCTTGTTTTTCTTACTCATAGCATTTAAGTCATTAGGAAGGGATAACCATTCGTAAACACCAACAACATCGCGTTGATCATGTTTTGAAGTCTGGATACTGTCAAGGGTCATAAGAAGAGGGGAAACCTGGTTTTTGTCAAGTGTTGTATGTTGAGGACCATACGATTCATTGAAACTGTGAGGATCCCTAGTAAGTACGGTGTACGGTCGTGGTTTAACTATACTTCTATCAGTAAATCCGGATTGTTGGTATAGTCCTATTTCATTATAGACACTTTGGGATGATGATTGCCTTTGCATTGACACGTTAATTTCTTCTACATTGATCGGTGAGTCTAATGTTGTTTGTTTTTGACGGTTCCGACATCTCCAAATTCCAAAACACAAACAGTTCATTGCTAGCACTATCACCAGCACTATAACTAAAATGATGATGGCAAGGCTAGAACTTGAGATTTTACCTGTAATATATTTAAAAACAATAAGGATATACAAATATACAGACTTAATAATTATTGTGGTATATATTGCAAAAACAAACTACTTTTTGTAATTATTTTAGCCATGTTTCATTTGTTTGTTTTACAATTTAAATTCAATACACAATCTTGATAACCCAGAACAAAACTTGAGATATTTTAAAGATTTGTCTGAATTGTTGAGGTCACATTAATGCCGAAACTGGATGCATTAGCTCATAAGGTTGATTGTGTGTCCTCATTTATGGCATTATCAGCAAACAAAAATATTTAAGATTTGAAATTAAGGACATAACTGATATGTTATTAGAATTTGTCCAAATCAACAGTGTCTTATCTAATTAAAATCAAGTCACTTTATTGAGCAACATATCTGAGCATATTTATATATCTGCATATATATCTGCATATTCAAGTATTTTTTATATAACGAATATGCGTTCAAACATAACATACTGCCACGTACATAAGGTAAATGCTTCATCTTCGCCGTCTCTACAGTCCTCATAGCCATCACAAACGTCCTCCTGATGAAGACACTGGCCGCTTGCACATCGGAAGTAGGTTGCCGGACAAATGGATGAAGCTAAACCGTTTAAGTTATATAGAATTTACATATCTGAATTACCATATTTTAATAATGTTCAATACATTTGATATTATTATGAGAAAGTTGATAATAATAATCTGTTGATAGAATGATAGTAACAATAATGCTAATGATGCTAACAAAAAAATTTATAATGCCGATAATTCTTAAAATATAAATGATGATGATACAAAAAAAATATAATGATAGTAATAACGTATTGAAAGTAATAATTAAACCAATAAAAATAATATTAACAATATTACTTATAAAACCCGATGACTTATTTGCAATTCAAAAAAATCCATTATCTAAGTTATTTTAGATTAATCCAGAGGATTCTATAAATGGCATGGTATTTGATAAAAGGTCACAGTATTTCAATTATCAAATATAGACACAACTCATACCACAGTTTTTCTCATCTGAATAATCTCTGCAATGATCGTAACCATCACAACGATCCAAAATAGAGATACATTTCCTTTTCTTTTCACAATGAAAAGTATCCTTGGAACACTTATCTGAATATGTTTAGCAACATAAATAAATAATTTAGGGTTCATTAAAAAAAAGTGTAAATAGAAATAAAAAATATAGTCATTAGTATTTCATAATCACTTGATTAACGCTTTGCTTATAATGTTTAACTATATTTAACACATGTGGCATCAATGCATATGTTCAATTTTTCATTTACTTCTGATATTTAAAGGTAATAGTTATATGGAAACTGTGAGGTTTTGTTATGGATATGATATTAAATCAATACACAACAATATGTAAAATAAAGTTTATATAATTATATCATTGTTTTATCATAATTGAAAAAAAATATATAATATACCACAATTATTTTCGTCTGATGAATCAGGACAGTCATTTTCCCCATCACATCTCCACCAATATGAGATACAGGTGCGATTGTCTTTACAGGGAAATTCATCGTCGTTGCACGCATCTGAATATGATAAATTTCACAGCTTTCTTTGCATCGAAATTTATCGTTGCTTCACATATCTGACACATATCAGTTTTCATTATCTATAAATTATAATGAATATAAAGTTACCAACACTATACTTTATTTTAGGCTTTATAAATAGTGCAAAATGATCCATTTCGCGACAATATTCACAAGAATAAAATTTGTATCCGTATATATTCACAAGTCTACTCACAAGCAATAATACAAGTACATATGTAAGTGAGTGTGAACGCTATCATTCTCATTTTGTGGGGCCTGGATGTCTTACGGACTTACGGACGCAATCTGCAAATAACAGGTTCAACTGATTGATGACTAATAAACTTCTTTTCTCAATACATTGGAATAGTATACTCTACACATGACACAACTTTAGTAATCATGATTCTTGTAAATACATTTTAAAACATAACGGCAGATAACGGTGGACATATCTTTCTAAACGCTTATGTAGTTTATCTGGCTAATGATTTAAATGTATCAATATTAATAACATATCAAGAGGTTTTATGACTATTTTAAAGCAGGTTTGGTTTGATTGAATTTTTTGCTTTGACTAAAAATATAACAAAAATATTATATAAATGATATACCTACTCACACTTCAATATAAATCCTACTTTTTAAGATTCCCTCAAGAATGGTTGAAGTAACGCACTAAAAATGCATGCAATATCGCTATAGTTCTGTATTGCAAACTCTTTACTCAAAAGCTTATACATTTAAGCTTATCTTAATAAACAAGATAAGCATTAGCATAAATTACATAGCTAGAAATAATATCAGGGTTTACTATTTTCATGCAAACCCATTTTAGTTTAACTTAATATGCTGATACAATGTACTGTACAATAATGTTTTTATCCAATGCATGAATGAATCCCTCATTTCAGGAAGTGTTTACGTAACATGCTGGTATTATGATATGTTCGTCATATGAGAATTACATCATAAGCGGTATCAAACATTTCAAATATGTTTCCGTAGTTCAATGATAAAAGGAGCAATAGAGTGCAATCGGCTAACAACGTCTCAAGAAGCAAGTCAATGGTTGATTTCCAGATATATTTTATTATTCAAAAAGCCAACTAATCTTTATCAATGCTCCGTGCGTTTTCTATAAACGCTCGCCCTTTAACTAATAGTTTTTACAATATAATATTTGTGTGAACAAAAATCGTAAATAATCGTCTCAATAAAAACTACTTTTTTCAATTGTAATTGAGAAAATTTCAGAAACAATTATATGTTATTAAATGTAACTTAACAATGTATTTACCGTTAAAATGATGATCTTAACCCTTTGATTTCTCAAATAGCTGGTCCATTATATAGTGCTTCCATCGTGGCCAAATTAATATAGTGGCTTGCTAACGGTTTAAATGAGTGCATATTAGCACTAATCAAAAACCCAAAAGCTAAGGAAAAAGATGGGCCATTGTTTTAGTAATGCACTCAAAAACGTGTAAGTAAAACTACATATAAAAATCCTTTGACTTAACTTACTGTTTTTGGTAAACTTTGAAACTGTATTTTGCGGTCACGCAGTGCTAAAAACTAAAACTGATATATAACTCTCAATATAACTTTCAATAATTTAGTCGAAACAATAATATGTCAATAGAATAGTCGATAATTCTAAAATAACCGTTACTGATTAATACATTACTTCATGCTACAAAAACTTACATGACCTCCATATAAACTGCATGTACATTTTTGCCTTTAATTCAATAAATTTGCAATGTGAAAAATGATACAATATGCTTATAATATTAACTCCAGCTGGATATATATTTTATATATTCACTCAATTTCTCAGTATGTTGACAGGAACAAAGTTATAAACTTACATACTTCGTGATATATAGAATTTCGTTTAGACAGAATAGATGATTAGACAGATTTAGACAGAACATATGATCTTCAATTATTGAAAACAATCATTGGTATTATCGAAAAATTGTTTTTACTGTTTACAAGGATTAAATATTTGAATACATATATATGTGGTAATTAATTAAGATCAATGAAATGTGAAAATTATTGTTTTATTCCAAATGAGTTCAGGGTTTCAACGTTAGAAACCTATGAGTGAAAGCTGCATGGGTCAAACATAAATTTTGGAAATTTTGGATTTTTTTTGGCGGAAACATTTTGATAGGAAACGTTTTGTTCTATGTTGTCGTCGTTTTTGGAAGTTTATGGGCGGATTCACTTCGGGCCGGATTTATCTAATTGATAGCACTATCACATATCAATCAAAAATACAATGTCGTTATCAAGCGTCTTGTTTGAAGAAGCAATTTCGTTAATTATATTCGTTTCGGAATATTTCTAATTGTTCTCGGATATTTAATCAAATTTGCTTGCATGGTTTGTGAATAACTTTAGATGTATTATTTTAGTTTAAAATGTATATTTTGTAGTCTGACCATCATCTTTTTGTCTCATGTGGTGTTTTCATGAAATTGTGGATTTATTGTTTTAAACTCATGTATATAAAACTCGGGCCAGTTTGCTCGATTAAATTTCTAGTATATATTCGTTGCATTTAAAGAAAAATGTTTTTATAAGACTCGACACAGCCTTTTGTTGAGATCAAAGAACTTTTATTTCTAAACTATTTCATATTTGAAATTTTAATAAGACTTTACACATCAAACATACAATAATTGTATTACCTTGAAAAATATTTGGTGTTTTATCAAGATATAAAGATAAAGAAAGCTCACAGGCAAAACAAACAGACAAAGCAAACACTTAGCACTAAACACTTAGTTTTGCTTTGATTAATACAAATAGACGTTGATAAGATTCTATTGTGATCGAGAACACCTCTATTTATATCTCACCTTTTATATAACGATAGCAAATATGAATACATGTACCTTTTTTCAACTGAAACCTTGACACACACATATAAACCCACATTTAAATTGATGAAAAGGCATTTAAACAGATTTTGTCGATGATAAACACATTCAAATGACAATCCTTTTTATCATTATATCAAATCAATAATAGCTAATTGTTTATATACCATTTGGGTGTACAATAGTTCAATGTTTTTATGGTCTTATATTGCATTCGCGCGCTAATGAAATTCATATTGAAAGTATAAAGTCCAACTTGATATTTCTTCAAGAACCGATTTGAAACATGGAAAGCAGTGAGCTGCTAACGCTGACTTCATCAGGACTAGCACTATTTTTTGGCTTGATTATAATCTATTTTATGCGCAGGCCTTATGCATGTTCCAATCTACCTCCGGGACCATTTTCTCTTCCTCTGTTTGGAACGATATGGTCGCATGGGATTCGTATAAAAGCAGAAAAGCTCAAGGAATTGGCAAAACAATACGGAAACATTGTTTCTCTTTCGTTTGGTCGGAAACCTGTGGTATTGATAAGCGGATTTGATACAATAAAATCAGTATTAAAAAGCAATGATTTTGTCGATAGAGGTTTTGGCGATTCGTTCACTCTACGTATGTTGCAGCATCCACCAGGGATTTTCTGTGCTGATTATGATGAACGATTGATTACTGATCGAAAGTTGGTTCTGGGCAGTCTTCGTAAGTTAGGTATTGGAAATACTTTGATGGAGGACAATATCATTTTAGAGACCAATTCCATATCACAACACTTCCAGAAATCCATTGGATATGCAATCGACCCTTTTGTGACATTGAACCGTGCTGTTCTTAATATAATGTCACAAATACTTATAGATACCCGATTCAATTACGAAGATAAAGATATAGACCTGATTCTAAAATACACTGATGAGTTGTCGAAGAGTTTTCTTTTTAACAAGAACATTGATGAAAATCCTATTCTTCGCTACTTTCCACCTTTTAAAGGTCATATGAAAAACTGGATTCACCTATACGTCACGCTAATAAATTTACTTGACAAATATTCAGCCAAAGCTATTGATGGATATGAGAAAGACAAAGACTCCTGCTTTGTAGACATGTGGCTCAAATCTGAAATTGACTCTCAGGAAGCAACATTCGATCGTAAGCATCTACTGGTAACTCTTATGGATCTTGTTAATGCTGGTATAGATACAACTGTGAGCACAATGTTGTGGTTTATTCTATTTATCACAAATAGACCGACCTTACAGGAAAAACTATTTGATGAGATAAATAGACATATAGGAACCGGAAGACGTGTGCGTATAAGCGATAAAGATACACTTACGCTATTAAATGCCGCCATTTTGGAAACACATCGTTTTGGAAGTGTCTCACATATTAATATTCGCCAAGCAAATAAAGAACGAGATGTAAAAATAGGCAATTATACCATCAAAAAAGGCACACTGGTATTCATAAACACATTCAAGATCCACATGGATGAAGAGACTTGGGTCGATCCTCACATCTTTCGACCTGAAAGGTTTCTCACTGAAGGCGGAACTCGATTTCAACCACATGGACATTTATTGCATTTTGGAGCGGGAAAAAGACGGTGCCCAGGAAAGCTGCTTGCCGAACAAGAATTGTTTCTAGTCACTGCAAATCTTGTGCAACAGTTTCATTTCACTCCTCCCGATGGTCTTGGTGAGATTAGTGAGTTATCCGAACAAGGAACTGTAAGGGCACCGAATCGATTTCAAATTGTTATTCATAATAGATGAATCTATCTACTGCAGATAATTAAAACTCGTTTTGCCTTTGAGCTCATGAGGCTGTTCTGATTGAATTTAGCAAAAGTACATATTGGCGTACTATATTTCGGTTCGCATTTGGTTTCTTTTCATAAACTAAAAATGTAATTGATGAAATGTATAAATGTCTCAAAAGCACCAATAAAAAAGTAACATTAAAGTTATTATAATATAATCAAATTATTTTTGCGTCATTAGTTGCTTTTAAAAACGCAAAGTTCCGCACAATAGACCCTTGTAGAAACTTTTCTTTTATATTTTTTTCTTTGTTTGCAACATTTTCAGAAAAGAACACATATTATTTTCGAAACATTTGTTCTATTCTAGGATCATGCTTGTGAATATATCAACCAAGGAAGTTGTATCTAAATTTAATGTCTGTAAACGAATCTGAGAGAAAGTAAACCAATACACATTTGAATTTTTGACATCTTCATTCTGGTAGTAGATTGCATATCTACTTGCAGTAGCTTTTCTGAGTTTCTTGCTTGCAACTTCAGTATAAACAATTTGATGCAAATCAGCATATAATGCCTATTTAAAAGATGTCTGATCATCTTCCGCCATACAATAAATATATCTTTTTTAAGTGCCCCTTAGTGATGCTTCGCCGATTGTCTCGAACTAGCAGGAAAGTAAACATTTATAATAACTCAAAGGTAATTGGGCTTCGTAGATTACAAACTCAATGCATGTAAAATGCACTTTTGAAACTTAACTCCTTGGCGTGTTAGTTGATGTTTCCTGTCTTGAATTTACTGGTCGACTTCTGTCCCAGCGATACACTGCCTTGCTCAGATTCCTTTCCTGTCTATGAATAAGAGTAGCTTCTATACCTTATGTTAATGCTTTGTTACAAAATTTGTTGGATCCCATTATAATTCGCAGCATTGACGGAACTTTAATTATCCGCATGGATATCTTTATTGCATTCTAACGATGTTATTTCCACGTAAAATTTTGACGCTATGAAGTCGTTTTATTATTAAATTTGCATTATTTGATATTTATGAAATATGTGCCGGAAGGGAAAGCTCTAGATTTCCACTTTAAATGTGCAATTACATACATAAATCTAATTTATGCAGCCCAACATATCTTTTCTGATATAATCATTTGTCGCTTTATAAAATCATTGGATATAATTTTTTGTTTGGCTTTCGTTCCCGAAGAGTCTTCAAAAATCATTGTTTTTGTTGGAAATTGCGGAAATAAACCAACCCACCTCAGCATTTGCTTATTATCTCAGCCATTGGATTTGACATCTTCTGACCAAATGGACTTAATTATACATCTTAATAGTATTGCTCTTCAAATAGGGGTTGTCAATGTTATCGCAAATAACCAACGACAGAATGGATATAAACCCAAAACGTTCAACCTCCTGTAATATTCTCTTCTATATTTTCATCGCAACATGAATTGTTCATTTGTGCATTGATCGTGTTATTTAGAATGAGTAAGTTGTGTTTTTATTTTGTGTTATATAAACGAGCGTCAGAATGTCTAGGATAAGTATAGTTTCAATTTTGGCATTTATCATTATTGCAGGTTGGTGAGTTTTATATATATCAAATTGCAAAACGGTTTTGATTGTGATATTTCTTAATGGTAATTAATGGTCATACTTAATTATAAATTATACAATTTTGATTATAGATATTATAATGTACTGATTGCAGTTGTAATTATGAAGGCCATTAAAACCCCCATAGAATAAAGGTTTTATAGAAATGCGAATTATCTAGATACTCTTATAAATAATACTGCTCTTCACAAATTAAAATTGACTAATTTTCTAAATAGTGTATCAAACTGAAGACGTTATTATTCTGTTAAAAAGTCTGAAGATAGGTTTGATTGCTAGCAGAAAGCGTTGCTCGCTCGTCAGATTTCTTTTTGATGTAGAATTGAGGTTGGAATAAGTGTAATTCTTTCTATATAGAAAACAGATTTAATAAAATTATTAAATATTATTCCAAAACAATAAAACGATAACTATTTCTTTTACAATACAAGATATATGTACGTTTTTTCGAGAGGGATTTTCTTTAATAGCAAGATAACGTTTTAATTGCAGTTGTGCAAAGTATAAACATAACCCAGAATGACGTCGTTCAAACGACATCCGGATATGAGTTTTACGTCACTGAAAACTATGATTCCTCAGATGAGTTTACATTAGATTTTGTAACTTCCCTCATGGATGAGGTATCTACTGAAGCAATCGAAGTGGATAATACTGAATTATATGTCACACCAGGTGAGATACTATATTGAATTCTATATTTGATGGTTGAGAACATGCCATATATAGTTCACTGTAAGAAACACAAGGAACACATACGGGAACGTAACTACGGTTTGTCGTTTGTTACCTGTAAAATAAATAATTTATTTTATCAACCAAAAACTATTGATTTAATATAACCACTTCCAGGGGTGGAAATAATATAATTTTCATACGCGCCAGACTGGCGAATGAGTCAAATTTCACACTCGCCAGCAAAGATGTACACTCGCCAAGAGGTGAAAATATGCAAAATGAAAACCACTGGAATGTGGGCTCCCTTATTTGGTTTGCATGTGGACGAAGTTATTTCTAAGAAAATAAGCGAGCGACAAAGGCGCGAGCCGACAAAATTTATTGAATTATTAAAAATCTTAAGATTTAATCAACAATTTTCGGAAACTATGTTTTTGACGGTAAATTTCACAATCGCCAGGCTGGCGAGTGACTTGAAATTCACACTCGCCAATCGAAAATTTCACTCGCCATGACGAGTGTGGCGAGTGCTTATTTCCACCCCTGCACTTCATTATAAACCAAAATGATTGTCACACTCCCGAGGCAATATTATACATTACATATTACGATGACATATAATGATTTTTGGTGACTAAAACACTAAGATACTTTTATTTAAGGACCACTTCCACCCCTTGGTTGGGGCGCCCCGTGCGTGAGAGCCATGTATTCTACTCATGCGCATATTTACTTAAACACATCGAACGATTTCAAAATCTGCAAGTAAGGGTTGACATCATTTTTTTATTTTAGAATAGTTTTATCAGGTATCACTTATCGATATGCTTGGCTTTTATTAATTCTGCTTAGTGTTTTGAATCGAATCAATGTTACATAAGAAACATATAAGAAAAAATAGAAACCTTAATTGAATAGTATCTGAAATAGAACAATATTTAAATGAAAAATTGTTTCCGAAAATCCCGATCTAAAGGTAGGCTATAGTTTTGTTTCGCGAGTCTCGCGAGTTTGCTTATACTACGTACTTTATAAAAATAAAATAATGGATAAGTACTATTGAGTAATATTGTATGTTATATATTGAGTCATTAAGATTAAATAGTTATTTCAGTAAATATCATGAGTACCTTAATTTTGTAGGTGTTTCAATATATGTCCAAACCAGTCGCGAGCAGAGAGAGAAGAAGTATTCAATCAAATCATTGCAAGAACCGTGAAAAAGCACGTCGATTGGAACAAGTTTACGATATTTTATGTGTCGACGTATAGCGTGGTTATCGTCATAGGAACCATAGGTAATTCCGTTTCCATGTGAGCACAATGATATCACACTGTGGTCACTGTAAGTTCAGCCTTTACTCACGGTGGAATCACATAATGACGGTCATTTGCTTAAGACCATAGCGTCAGGTCAATGATGGTCAAATTTGTATTCGTCAAAGTGGGCAACGTCTTCTTGGCACATATAATCAAGAAGATAAGACAATTTAAAAAACTTTGTCATAGCGATTTGTTCATGGCATCTTTCTTGCACTTTTAGTTATCCTCAGTTAGATTCAACCTCAAAATGCATTTACCTTGTCGCGTATGTCCCTATTTATAGAGTTGCGTCCCTATAAACAGGGGCGCCCCTATTTTAAGGGGATGTCTTTCTATAATAATACTTCATATGTTTGAGGAAAAGATGGGAATTTATTGCCCGCGGGAAGTGGAATGCGCAGACCGAAGGCGCAGCCTGAGGTCTGCCCATTCCACTTCCCAAGGGCAATAAATTCCAATCTTTTCCTCAAACATATGAAGTATTATTTTTATTACACGTTTTACTAATTCATTTGTTCAAAATATTATTCTTATTCATGTGAAACATATTTGAAATAAATGGTTATCCCTTCGCTTAAACCAAATAACGTATGTCTATTTTAATG
>LQRL01068994.1:19358-33731 GCA_001703475.1 Hydroides elegans
ATTCCAGGTCTCGGACGACTGTTTCCAATGCCGTTGCAAGAACATCTGTCCCGGAATGACGAGCGAAGAGATTGAAAAGGAATACGACAGAATGGTGGCTGAGCTGGGTGTCACAGTGATTTGGGACACGTGGAATATTACGTATATGGTCACGTATTGCACGACGACGTTCGTCGGATTGTTTGGTAAGGATATTCATGCAATTTATATGCTCACAAATTTGCTAAATGAATCACCATTTGAACAATCATACTTGTTTGATATTCTGACCTGGATAACATATTTTTTTACAATACAGTTTTTACTTTCAAAACGTTCAAAATTGTGCGCAACATTTTCCGTGGTCTGAGCACTTCCAATCATCCTATTTATTAAAAATAATATATTAAATCGCTATATTATTTGTTGTCCTTAAGTTGAGAAAAAGCTTACATAACCCAAAGGGAAAATATGCTGATTTATTTTAGCAGCCTTAAAAGAAAAAAAAACATGTGGGAAAATGACAGGTTTAGAAGAAGATGGCAGATCTTAATTGTTACAATCCAGACCACTCATTTCTTCGTTAGCAAAAACTATAGTAAGCTCAGAAGCTTTACAACACACCAAAACGCTGTAATCCTAACAAAATAAACACATAATATATACTAAGTATTTTCTAATATATTGCCATGTGAATATTTTGCAAACGGAAATTGCGAACACCAAACGTTGATAAAAACAGATCAAAGTGCGTCATCAACCAAGAATCAACAAAGGTGTGGTCACCCTTTTGTGTCAAATGAGGCATAAAGATTATGCCCAAACATTTCTTCCAATGTCACGCACATAACCATTTATATCAAAATCCCTGATCTCCTTCAAGTAACCCGCTCAATCAAATGCGAATTGCGATTTGTGGACAGTTAATTTAGAAACCACGCCCTGATTCCACACCCTTTTGGCCTTGCTGGGGTTCCTTGGAGCAGTGAAGAGTAACCCTCAAGTCCGAGTTTTAACCCACAATTTAAGGGGATTAATGAATGTAATTGAGAAAATGCATTTTCTTTTTAAAAAATGCTGTGTTTAACGCTGCATGTCCTTGTGAGTAAGGAATTAATTGTATGGAAGAGTCGAGTGAGAATTGAAAGGTTGCAGTACGTCTTTGTAATTAGACACATGGATGTTTTCTTTGTAATTATCAAAGACAACATTGTAACTTTATATACACAAAAATTGTTTTTATAAAACTCTATAACAACAATAAACAACAACAACAACTTAGTAATCAAAACACTTATTCTTGATGTAATTATGAATATATATATACATTGATAAATGAATAAAACCTGCAAAACTAATAAATTTTAAAATTTAAGAATCAAAATTTAAAATGGTCTGATGTGGTCGAATTTAGGTTCAACCTTAGTTTTTATAACAATCTGAAAATGTTTAAAGAACATACATAAAGCTATTCAGAATCAAAATTAAATGTTATAGAAGTCTTCGCGGCATCAGCACCACGACTAGGATTGTCATTTATGCATTTAAGCTCGTCATTGCAATTTCATAATAAAAATGTCATTTCCAAATTAAATCAAAATATGTCCTACACTCAAAGGTAACCTGTTGGTTCTGATCACGGTGTTCAAGATCTTTCGACCAATCAGCGTCACCAACATGTTCATTGCCAGCCTCGCTATCGCTGATCTACTTGCTTCAGCTACCGTGGTACCCATTCAGGTAGAGTCTAGTAGACTATGGATTCATTTGTCCCTAGAGTTTATGTGCTAAAATAGAGTAAGAAGCATGTAATTGTTTTAAATTGTTATCAACGAATAAGTAGCATACATTTATGAACTACCATATATTAAAAAATCTATCCCCTCTCCCGCCCACAAATTAATAGTAATAGAATAAAACAATCAAAACAGTATGAAACATGTCTTGAAACGCCATGAAAATGCACTTTATTTAATTTATATCTGGTTATACAGTATGACTGAGGCTTCTTAATTGCAAAAATAAAAAATAAATGTTATGTGCGCACTAGAATATATAAATTCCATATCATTTTGTTGCCTTTCATTCTGAAACGAACATTCATTTTGACAGGCTTATCTGAGGACCCAAAGCGGCCGTTGGATTCTGGAGGCCGAGTGGTGTAAACTCCAATTTTATGCTTATTACGCATTTTTCATGGCGTCCGTGTTTTCACTCACAGCAATGAGTTTGGAACGGTAAATGCTTTTCACCTTTTCATAAAATGTAGTTGATTTTTATCTCGTTTACTCAAAATATATCCTGATCTGCAAATTAATGTAAGTTTTGATTTGTACATCTTATTCTACGTTTTGAATTCAATCATTTTCTTAATTTATTATTTTTATGTTTTCATATATGTTTGAATGTCATTATAATTTCTAAATTATTTCACTTTTATGGGTAAATGGGTTGTTAATATATCTATAGCCATATTCCAAATATTTGTATGGATACATTTAGGTTTTTCGTGATATGCTATCCAATGAAGGCGCAATACATGAGTACACCGCGAAGAGCAAAGATCATCCTTGCCATTGTGTGGCCGTTGGCTTTCACTTTAGCAATGCCGGTTGCTTTTCAAGTGGTAAAACATTTGGACCAGAGTTTGTCAAAGGAACTCCCATTGCATCCCATATTTCATAGATGGGATGCAAATCTTATTCACAAAATCGACGACTGAGAGCATAAAATATTTCTTTTTCTTAGTGCAAAATTGATATATTCTTCTTGCTTTATTCAAAAAAATATTTTTTTTGATAGTTTTACCTGCGGTTTTTATAAGAGTAGACATGGAAACCAATTTGCTTTTTTGAGGCAGACTTGTCATATTTCATATTCTTACAGGACAAGCTCCGAGGCGAATGCAGAATCCGGCGCGAACGTTGGGCAGACGATGATTGGGCGGGAGAATTGTTTATTTACATCACGGTTGCCATCTTTGTTATTCCCGCTTGCGTCATTGGTTACGCGTATGTGCGCACGTCAATGGCGCTCCTGGCGAGTATCAAGAAGGCCAAGGGAATGAAGAATGAGAAAGAGTAAGTTTGTTGGTACCGATCGTTAGAGATAATTTTGTTTACCAAAGCATTTTTATATCGTAACTCGAGGGCTTTTTTTAACTTAGATATTAATAACATATACATGTTTATTTAGTACAATATTAATATTATATTAATTTATTTTGAAACCTCAAAATAACTTGTATTTCGATCTTTTTAACTTTTAATTACAAAAGCACCAAAGTGAAGTGAGAGTAAGTAAAGCATATGCATTCAAAATGTAATGAAAAAAAAATATATAATCACACCGAAATTCCAAATATGTTTTGATCATATGCGTTAATTATTTTATATTTATATCTAGCGGTGACAAGAAGAAGGAGAGCAAAGACATTCGCTCTCGCATCTCCGTAATACGCATGCTCATTGCCGTGTGGATCGTATTCATCGTGTGCTGGGGCCCGTATTTGATCTTCACGCTGATCGATATCTACGCCAATGATTGGATGTGGGAACAGATGGACGTGGGCACGTATAATCACGTGATGCCGGCGCTGGAAGTTGCGACGTTTGTGAACAGCGCGTTGAATCCGTTGCTCTATGCGTTCATGTCCAGGTAAGGGAAAAAATCCTTGTTTTGCATCCCCTACTATGTCCAACCTTACCCTCCCTCCTCTATCTCTCTCTCTCTCTCTCTCTCTCTCTCTCCAGCCGATAGTTTAGTAACAGGGAAATCAAGTTACCCAGCTTCGTTTTTCGGTAAATGCACCACATTGATACTTTAAATATTATATATACAATGTATATAGACGTCACAGAAAGTTCATGTCGTTATTTTAATTGTAAAACAAACATAACCGTCGGTGTTAAAAAAAACGATTGGTTTTATCATATTTCCCTGTTGTCTTTAATTATTCCATTCCAAATATATCACAGAATAATATTTCTTCTCATTTTCCTGGTAGGAAATTCCGCCGCGGTTTCATCCGCTGCTTCTTGTGCTGTCTGGAAGTGGCGCGAAAACCGACGTCGACCACCGACACGACTTCCGGTTTCAGTCGCGCAACGAGACCGACGACGACCGCGGGCGTATCTACCGTCGCGGCCAGTGTCAAGTGATAAGAGCGAAAGCGTGTTTATGGGGCCAACATAATTTATGTCATACGCAAAATAGACAGATATTATTATCGTGATTGAGTGTATTAAAATGAAGGAGCCAACGAGTTGATAATCCTTTGTATTTTTGGATCTGTTCTTGATCAATATGTACATATACACATTTATATGTGTAAATAGATGATAAAATATGTATACAATTGGTTTTATCAATATATTTCCGAACACAAATATTAAGATGTTTATTATTGAAATAATAAATGATGATAAGTTAAAGCTTCAAATAACTGCTATATATATATGTTATATAGGCATAAGTTCCTTTCAGTATATCTACTTCGTCTTGGTCTAAGTGTTTTACATCAATAAATATGTTGAGCTACATATTTTCGACGAGTATTCAATGCTCAAATTGAAACGATATAAAAATGTAACCTTTATTTAATGTGTTTTGAACCCTTAACAAAATGGAATGCATTCTTAACTACTTTTTAGTAACCCAGTTTCGTACATTGAATTGTACGTTTGTAGAGCAAAAAGCAATTTGCGACCAACCTAAAATAGCACATAAATAATATACAATCCACTCCTAATAATAACATACACGGTCGGATTATAAGTATGCTTCGCATTTATCAAGAGTGCAATAATGAAAAGAAGTTTGTTTTGAATGAATAGCGAATTTGCTCTACGTGAGTGCTTTTAATGTATGTTTTTACTCAGGGCTTTAATCCGCAGCGTTTATTACGAAATTCACACTTAGCAGAGAGAAATATAGACACAAGACATCAAATGTAAATATTTTCCATGCCATATCGATCAAAAATGTATTTAGATTGAAAATTGTGTTTGCTTTGATATATGTGACGCAAAATAAATTTCCGCATTGAAAACAGAACGGTACTATCTACTCATAAATTCTAATCGGGTCACGCCTTGTGTTTTTCATAAAAGTGGGCTGAAGCACAATTAATCCATGTAGAAAAAAAGTTCAATTAATCTAACTTATTGGATCATTAAGTCAAGAGCAAACATTGCTTTATTACATTTTTGACATAGACATACTCTTGTCTATGACTTTGCATACCTTATTAATAACATTCCACACATTTTCCCTCCATTTCCTGATGCAATTTGTATCGATACTGGTTATCAAAATGAGGGTTTGGTGATGAAATATATATCATAGAGAAATGAGAAAAAGCCAATATTCGTTCTTTGCCTTTTGAGTTATACAGATGTAACAGATGAATTGTAACATGAAACGGTTATTTAAACCTTTTTTATTTATCAAAATATGCCTCATTATATTCTTAAATGCAGATAAGTAACACTATTTACTTACAAAAATAAAATGGAAATGTGCTGTCAATTTTACTGTTACTGTTGCTCGTTCGTGAACATACAATTATATCATTTTATATCATAAAAATATCAATAACATTAAGAAGTAAAATATACCATGATATAAACAAAAAAATCATTTCCGAGACGGAAATTCGAGTCCATTCTCAAACTTGAGTATTCCACTAGTGTCTTCTAATAATTCATCCATATGCTTAGGCGTAATCAAATCCCCTAATTTCCCTCCCTTTCGTGACGAGACAGGAGTCCTTCTGCTAAGCATCGGTGTATTTTGAACGGAATCCCGCCAAAGAACATCGTCAAGGTTACTATTCAACATCCGGCCAAGATGTCGCGCTTCGAAATCGTCATATAACATGATGGTTTGTTCCGGGTTTGAGGACTTCCGGTTTGGAACTGGATCTGTTAAGGCTAAAGGCGGCGGGGGAATGGAGTTTTCTTTTGCTAACATTGGTTGATCAAGAAATGAACACTCTTTTGAGTCGTTAACGGTTATTTTGGGGAATTTGACACCACTGTTTGTGATACTCAGGTCTAGTTTACTCAATGCACGGGGTGTTGATGCATCATTGCTTTTATTTTGAGACAGTTTTGAATTGACGTTTGTCCATTCTATGAGCTCTTGCTTGATTCCGCTTCGTTCTTCCGGTTTACGTGGACTGTGGCCGAATATTTCCTGATAGCGAACACCGCGCTGTTTCAACATGGATTTATAGTTTTGAACATATTTCAAACCATGCACTGGTCTGTAGTTATTACTGTGACTTTCAAATGGTTCCACTGTATCCAATTGAAATAGTGAGCGACCGCTTAATGGTATATCCTCATTATCATTTGCTTGTTTTAAAACAGAATTATCGCTTTTGGCATAAGTCGTATCCGTAGATGAGTAATCCTTCTTTGAAATCGGTTTATATCCACTGTTTTTGTTCAAATGCTTTTTCGTACCACCTTTCGGGAAGTTCTCCCGAACTGGTGGTAGTAAACTTGGTGGAATATCCATCGGGTAGGTGGTTGTGCTTATACCTTTTTTACCAACAAATACATGTACGCCATTTTGCTTCTCTTTCTTTGAAGAAGTTTCACTCCCCTTCTCCGAAGAAGAGTCTTCGTGTACTGAGCCATTTAAAGACATGTTTATGCTTAATCATGCAATATCAAGGAAAACAACATTTCAGTTCCAAATAACCTACATATCATTTGACCCCCTTAAGGCTTAGGGACTATATCCTGAATGCAATGTACACATGCTTAATTACATCCCCGGTTATACATGTATTACACATACAAGTGCTATCCAGTTATATCCAAATAAAAGTGTTTGTTGAAAATCCCACATTTATTGCAATTGGAACATTACAATTGAAAGGTATGGTATTTTTGCCTTTTATTTGATATTCTGAGTGGGCTTTATCCATTATCCATGAGAGGTCACTTGAACTAATAGTTGAAGACGCTTTTCGGTCCTTGTATTTATTTGTGTCCAGTTTTATGAATCGTGCTGGAGTATGACGGGATCCTGCTCAAATTGTATATTTAATCGTATATTTTGAATATAACATTTTTGGGGCAACGTACAATTACTTGTATCTGTATATCCTGGATCTTTACCACAAATATTTTATCGAGTAGTTTACCTTAAGCTGAGCCCCAAAAATGTCACAGCATAATCGCGAAAATAACATAAAGTGATAAAAACATTATATTGTGGGCAAAGTACTGTTATGAGAGCGTTTTCCAATATTTTATGCGCAAGAAAAATGTATAAATTTACGTTCGCGCCCAAAAAGGATCAGTATTCAGTGACCTGATAGATACTGACCATGCGAATAAACGTTTTATTTAATCATACACACGCGCATATCATATGCAATGTTAATTAGAACGTTATTCTGGATTTGCATTGTTCCCTCCAGTTTTTTGCAACTGGCGACGTGTGTTCTATCACTAAATCCAGATTCACAATCCTCAAACGTTGTTTAGTTTCGACAAGTATCTGATAAGAATGTTTCATGTGGAGTTGACTGTTTCATGAAGGCATGACAATTAAGTAATGTATCCTTAATTTTGTAATTAATCAGACTTCAGTTTAGCCTGAATTTATACCACATGCAGAGTTTCAATATTTCAAATGCTAAGCGATTAGTGGTTTGTATTAAAATGATTAAGTTAACTAAAAATACCAGAGATAAATAAGCAAAAGATAAACAAGTCGACCTTGCATTTAAGTTTGTTAGTTTGTGAGTTCCAAGCCCCAGTTTTTTTCAAGCCCTAACTTATTTGGATTTCTTAGTTTTGATCCGCCAAGTTCATAAAAACAAGGAAAATGTCATATTTTACCCTTTCCAAAATCTAAATCATTTTGTCGCCGTTAAACTTGAGCACGACTTTGGTCCTAGAAAATGTATCAATGGTATATTGTAATGTCAGAACTGATCATTTTATTTATGCCTAATGTAATATTAACGCTTGCTCTTTCGAAAACATGAAATTACTTTATTTCGCAATTAAATTTAAGTACCATATTAGGTTTTGGAAGCTGTATAAATGCTATATTGTAATGTCAGAACTTGTCATTTAAATATATGCATAGGTTGACATGTTTTGCACTCTCCCACACCTTTGATTATATTTTTTTCGCAATTAAACTTAAGCACGATATTAGGTTTTATGGAAGCCGTATCAATGCTTTAAATACAAAAATGTAATGTCAGTAGCATGTTATATCCCCAGGCGGTGCAAACAACACTAGTCTTAGAATTTGTGTCAACATGAGATCTGGATATTTGAAACGGGACTGAGAAGAGTTTCGTGCAAGAAAAGGTCTACTCTATAAAGCATGGGTTGTATGAATTGTGTGACGTGATATACAGTGTCGCGCGGCTCTAACCCTATACTCTCATTAGCATTTTTGCATTTAAAGTTTTTAGCTAATGTTTTTTGCTTAGTGTTTATCGTTAAGGGGCTTTTCTCCCTGACTTAATTCTTTATTTTAAAGATAGATAAATGAAACTGATGATAGGCTCTCATGAAATTATCTTATATTGTCAAAATTCTCGAAAAGAAAATATAAAAGTTTGAATGATAACCGAGATATCTTCTATATACAATATAACGCCTAAATATGACGACATACAGACAGGTAGATGATCAGTTAGACGGACTAACATCGTTAAAAATCTGATAAGAGCCTAAAACATATTACTCGAACATATGTCAGCCAGTGACGGACAGACGGGACAAAATCCTAGACTCCCGCATTGCGCCTGCGCGACGGAGGTTAACAAAAAACACATTAGGCCCCGTTCAGGACTTTGAAGCCAATATTTGCCGCCAATTATTGGCGGCCAATATATAGCCAACACGTATTTGCTCATAAGTTCAGGACTTAAGCCAATTCGCAGCCAATTGTTCAAATGCTACATACAAAGACGTTTATTACATGTATTAATAAGTATATATGGAATAATTTTATTTTTTATATTAAACTATTTATGCAGATATATATTCACATATTTCTCAAGATAACTTTTTTTTGATTGCATCAATCGTTTTATGTGTCTTGCGTACGTTGTCATATAGGTAACTGCAAACTTAGTGTGCTAAACATAAAATTGCTGACGGACCGAATACTTTAATTGTGAGATTGAATTTTCTTTGAAATTTCATAAGCAGCCGTAGCAACACGTATTAAAAACTTAAAGAAATGCGGAAGCAATTGAAGATATCATTATCAAATACCTAGGATTTGTGGGTATCCATAGGATCGCCTGCTGTTGTACTGGCTATTCGCTAACCTATTCGCTTCAGTATTTAAAAACATGGATTTGAGGCCAATAGTTTGCTACTACAAAAGCAAACAATTTGCTAGTGTTTGCTACTGTTTGCTCGTTCCTGAACGGTAAAAAGAAATTTAGAGGGTTTTAATGTGGCGAATAACTTTTATTGGCAGCGAATACTATTCGCTCACTATTGGCTCAAAGTCCTGAACGCCGCCTTATAGAGAAATCGTTATAAAATGTTGACTAAGAACTCATTTCCATATCACTTTTCAAAGTTTCTGTAAATATTAACAGTTAATGCATGGAAGTCTTCAGTTGTCGCATAAGCTAAATAGCCACCACTGAGAATTCATTACATATTTATGAGTTTTTCGTATCCAAATATATGCGTTTTGTATGAAGGAGGGGCGCACTTTAAGGCAACTACGTGATAAATACCAAGAGTCTGGATATCGAAATTAATTCCTTCTTGATATTGTAACTTTATGGGTTTTTCTATTTATAAGTAAACAAGACAGTTAATAAACTATGCCGTATCTTAGTTAATCGCTGAATTAATCCGCATATGAAGAAAAAATGACAAAAACAAAATAGGTCGGAGTGAGACGTCAAATTAAATATCTTAAGGCAACCCATTTGTTTTGTTATTTCTTCTCAGAAGTCATTATGAAAAAAGTGCTCGCCATAAATAGACAATAGCTTACTCACATGGTTCTATTTTTATTTGAGCAAGGTCTGAGAGGCCACAATAATAAATACTAAAGAGCCCCATCAATTTCTATCTGATCTTTTGTCAACGTAGCAATCGAGACCAATAGTTGAATAATATTTGCATTGACTTGGTAATGGTCTGTTAGAGTAAATTCCTAGTATGTGACAAAAAATGAGGCCAATCATTTTAAAAAAGAGTAAGAGTTAAGGTCATTCTACCCTTAAAACAATGGTTCTCGCATATTTGGGTCCCTGCAACATAAATCTGCACACACCATTAACGTACCATTTTGGTAATAAATTTAGTTCCCTCGAAAAAAGCTCTTGCCGTAATGATAAACCTAGGAATAATGAGCTTCTGAAATGTGTATATTAAAAACGATCTGATATGATTGATAGCTTATAAGTACTGTACATGTTTCATCTTTTAATCTTTTGGCTATTTGATTATAAAACATGGATTCGTATCAAATACAATTTCTAGATGGATTTAAATCTTGATGTCCTTATTTCTTATTCTTATTTCGAATTTCACTATTCTTGAATTAAGATTGTTTTTTAGCACCAAACCCGCCCCTAAAAACCTCCACAAAATTATCAAATGGTCTATTAAGATATGAACATATGGTTAATTACACAACTTTGTACAGCCCGAACCGATTTCCAAATTGTATTTATTTTAATTATAGAAAGTAAGGAAATGGACAGAAGCAGTTATTCGAATCGCAAGCAAGAAACTGTTATTCTTTAAAAAAAAATTCAAAATATGTAAGTAATCTGGGATCGGTTTGCGGAATATATCTTAAAAGGATCATCATATAAATTGTTAAAGCATTTTCATCAAAATCAACAATCATCGATGATAATGACCCAGCTTTTTCAAAAACAACAAATCATAGTGGTCAATCTTGAATTCAATCTTGAATCTAGAATAACATTAAAATAGTTTTTGTTGGAATTCTATATAGTTTTTCATCAAACATATCAAGTCAAATAAACTTGGTTTTTGATTTTCGATTTTATTTTAGCCAATGATTTACTGATTCACAGAGTTAGCTGCACCTCAACATTTTTATCCAGACGGGTTTTTCTTAATCAAAACCAAAATTCTCCTTCACCTTTAAGAATTAACATTGTACCCAAACAATACATATTTCCTTTGTTTCTAAATCAACATCTCATTAATTGGAGTACAGTGATTTGATATAAACAACATGTACATGTCAAACTAAATATAATGATACCTAAAGAGTACCTTTTGGAATACATTAGTCTCGTATTTTGTACATAGATTTTGAAAAAAAAGTATATTTAAGCTCAAATGATTGATTATCAAGATACATAAATATTATAAGAGCAATGAATACTTTCTTAAGCTAACACAATTGATAAACATCTTACGATTGATTGAAGAATACGTTCCGTAGACGTTTTGAAGTCATACGTTCACATTGTTACATGAGTATTCGGATTAACACTCTTTGGACTTAGACGGGACAGTGATCATTGGATAAATAGGATTATATATAAGTTGTTGTGAAGTAGAAGTTATACCACAAATATTCGTATTCTACAACGATGAACGCCAGTCCCCTAACAACCTCATCGAAAACGGCCGACTCGGTCAGCTCCAACCTTCACCTTTCTTCCTTCACGCGTCGCCGTCCGTCACTTCGCTCAGCCGCAGCGAAACAATCTTCGTTCGATCGCTTCATCCCGACACGTCGCGGATCGGATCACGAGATCGCGCATCATTTGTTGACTTCCGGTTCCTGTTCGTCGACGCCCGATACGTCGCAGAATGACGCGAGTGTGACGTCGCCGTTTTATGCCGCGATGACGTCGCCGTTAGAGGGTGGTAGTGTCGGTGGCGCAGTGGGTATGTTATGATGTTAAGGATGTATTTAGTTTTTGATGGCTTTATTTGATTATATCAACGATACTTGATAATTTCGATAATGATATTATCTTTTCAATAATGATATATGTTTGACTGTTGGTCCTTTATGTTAAGATTGTTGGTGATATTAACAGTATTCGTAATTCGCAGTATTCATTTAATACATGTAGATTATGATAATTATTGGCTGTACAATATATATAATGTGCGCTAATATATTGCAAAAATTAATCTACGTTGCTACGCACAATATTTCGGACGCTTTATTTAAAACGCATGTTGCGACATATTACGCACGACCCTTATGATTCCCCGTATCGACGTCTTAACAGCTGTAAACGTTTATTAAAAAGACCCAGATTTCAACCCAAAGCCAAAACATATGAAATCCCTACATTCACAGGTGGGACGCCGCAATCGTGTACGCCAATGAAAAAGCGAACGTCACGATTGGCGAGCGAAGAGAAAGTCTTGCTTTTTAGTCCGAAAGCGATCAACACGCCAAGAAAAGGTATACTATGGTATTCGGAATATTTTGTCATCTCAGAAAAGTTTTATCTCATGATTAAAATAGTTGGTTCGAATTTAATGTTAATGTTTCTTTGCAGGGTGTGACCATAACAATACGATTGCCGATGGCCGTTTTGAAGCACACTTGTTTGCGTAATTCTATGCAGTAATATGTTTGATATGTTATATACTTTATTTTAAATATGCTTTGAACCTTCTTTTAAATTGCTACATGTTTTAAAATTTGGAGCTTTGTGTAAATTGTTCGAATAACGACGCAAAAGACAAGACAACTATTTTTTTAATTGCATCGAGTTAGCGAGCTTGTGCTGCAATGATCTAACTGTTAACAGTGGTTAATGCACAGATGCTCTCAGTGACTTAACCCGTCAACTTAGTGAGATGGACATGGGAGCTTGTGGCAGTCCCAGGACGCCACGGGGCGCACACGGCAGTCCCCGTCATCCCCGCTATTTGCCGCGTTCTCCTCATAACGTGCTCTCCATGCCGGATATCGCAGACGACTTCTGTAAGAGCGCTTTATATTCGTAACGTTTAATCTTAGCCTAGGTACAATGTGCTGTTATCAGATAATGTTCGATATGAAACATTATTTTCCGGATGGCTTGAATGATTAATATATGAAAGTCTGTCACAGGCTTTTGTTTATGTCTTGTGGCAACGTTAACATAAAGTTAGATTCACCGCGACGTTGTTTTGATCATGATACTTAAATGCACCTTATAAAGTATGATATACCGGTACAACAAACGACTTCCATGTCTGAAGCACTTGAGTAATATATCTTTCAGAAACTAAATTATTTTAAGTTAAAAATGTTGTGACCTCATCCTTATACGTTATGACGTCATAAAAGTGCATAACAGTTAGGGCGATGATACCGGATTTACTCGTTGTGCTAGCACTGCTCTTGCCCTGCGCTCACACCCGCATTTCCTATCTACGTTATCAATCCGAAATATATTATACATGTTATTATAGATCAATGTACTCGTATACAACATCGTTATAATATTGTGCGATCCCCTTGGACTACTCTACAACCTGTTCACATCGATATATCAACGATAATTAGGTGCGTGAACATACATTATAAAAACACATGTTTATCTGTTTATCCCATGTTTTAGATTCCAACCTGCTCGATTGGGGCAGTCGCAACAAAATCGCCGTCGCGATCGAAGAAAAGGTCTACGCGTGGAACGTCGATAACTCCGCGTGTCAACCGGTGTGCACTGCGAATAGCGATAATGGGGAACCGATCAATATCAAATCGCTCGCGTGGGACCCACGTGGCAAGCTATTGGCGATGGGCACGGAAACTGGGAATATATGGGTAAGACGTTTTGTAGTCTAATGTCGGTTTATAAAGTTGCTATTAGCTTAATGGATAGGCCACACTGGCGATTTTCGTCGGAGACGGGATCGCCGACTGAATCGCAGACAATCGCCGACTAAAATCTCCAACCCGGCCACACTTGCGATTTAAATCGGGGACTATCGGGGGTCCTGCTTATTTTTCATATCCATTTCTGAAGGGCACCCCACGACTTTATCAAAGAAATATTATTGAAACATAAAACCACCCGAAACACTGAAATATGAAGTAAATAAACTAATTTCGAAATATATATTTTTGTACAAAAAGGTGTAATTTTTGTAAATAGATTACTTCATTTCGCTTATCTAGATTCTGAGAAGGAACACCCTTTATGAAAAATCAAAATCAAAATTATTGTATTCATTACCTGTTATCAATTATATTTCCATGTAACGTGCTTAGCTATATATCTCCGAATAACATGAAAATAAAAAATCCTCAAGGATTTGTAAAAGAAAAGTTTGAAAAGATGTTTCATAAATTGTGATAGCTGGAGGGAAATATTTGAAAATGTGTAGATAGATCACTTATTCTTTTTTTTTTTTTTTTTTGTTTTGTTGCATTTAT
>LQRL01069007.1:5323-29937 GCA_001703475.1 Hydroides elegans
TTACGACTTCATCCAGTCTATGGCGCGGCCTTCGATACCGAAGTCTGTCGATAGCCGCTTAAGAAATATGCCGTGGTCAACAGTATCGAAGGCCGCGCTGAGATCGAGCATAGCCATGCAAGTAACATGCTGCTTTTCGAACCCTCGGAGGATATCATCGCAGACCTTTAAGAGGGCCGTCTCAGTGCTGTGACCGCGCCGATACGCACTCTGCATTTTCTCAATCAGTTGTAGGCTTTCGCAATGCTTTGACATTTGATCGATGGCTATCCGTTCGAGGACTTTCGAGAGGAATGGGAGGTTTGATATTGGTCTAAAGTTTTTAAACTCAATATCAAGGTTCTTCTTTTTTAATAAGGGGATGACTAAGGCTTCTTTAAAGGCATTTGGCATAGTTCCAGTTTCTAGGCACTTGTTTATGAGTGGTGTAATAGAGGGAAGGATCTCTTCTAAACACGTTTTGAGCAGATCTGTAGGTATCGGATCGAGAGGACACGTAGTGCTTGGTGATTTGAGGATATAGCGCTGTATTTCATGCATTGTTAGAGGTGTGAATCGGTCGAAAACCCGGTTGTCAGGGACCTTTTTATCATTGCATGATGTTTCTACCGCGTTGCTATGGAATTGGCTACTAATTTTCTCAATTTTTTCTTTAAAATAATGGACAAATTTGTTCGCTGTTTCTATGTCCGATTCCGCTTTAGGATAGACAGATGCTTTTGCATTACCCGTAAGCGCATTAAAAGCATTGAATAAGGCTTTGGGGTTCGAGCGTTTTTCTTCGATGGTGCGCTGATAGTGATTCTTTTTGCAATATCGATGAGTTTACTTACATGATTTTTCGCTCTCTTATAAAGTTCCCGATTTTCGATCGTGTTACTGGCGGATAGGCGGTTTTCGGCGCGGCGGCGTGCTCGTTTTGCACATCTTATGTCCTCGTTCATCCAGGGAGATCGCGGTTTTTGAGTAACGAGTTTACATTTAGCCGGAGCGTGTTGATCGAGGACGGATAGGAGGCTTGCGTTGTACGCATTAACAATGCAATTGAGGTCGGGATTTTTAGTGTCAATAGCCGCCAATTTTGTTTTGATATCCTGTTTAAATGCGGTAGTATCGATATCCTTGATATTGCGCGTATATATCCTTTTCTTTTCGAAATCTGAACCACCTAGGTTCAGATCGCAAAGCACCGTGAAATGGTCGGAGAGGAGGGGTCCGATAGCTGTTGAGCTGACAACAGGGTCGTCGTGTCTTGTAATCACGAGATCGAGGCAGTGGCCCGATGTATGGGTACCGAATTTCACATGTTGCGTAAGGCCGAACGTATCCAGAACGTGTAGGAGCTTCTTTGTTGTTGGATCAGATGCGTTGTCGACGTGTATATTGAAGTCGCCTGCTATAATAACCCTATTGTTATCCAGTGAGATAGCTTCCAAAAATGTTGTGAATTCGTCATAAAATTGACGAGATATCCTGAAACACAAAACACACCAAAACTCAAAGAAAAGATAATTAGCGAAATTCGTAATAGAAATGAAAAATCACTGCTAGAAAAAAAGTGAGGAAATTTTATTTAAAATTTAATAAAAAGGCACCAATCATGTGGTACTTTGACAATTTCAACAAGGGGCCAACCTCAGAAATATGTGCGAATCGTAAATCCAAGAAAACTCAAAAGACGCGTCTGAAAAAAGTGTAAAAATCGTTTGATTTCATTAGCAAACGTACGAAAAACTATAGCTGGAAACTATTGTTTATCTTCTGAAAAACAGCAGGCTCATGAACTAAAAACTTGTGATAAAAAACCCAAAATGAAATTTGCAAAACTGCTGGTATAGCGGGAAACGTAAAAATACCTGCTTCATATAGCTTAGCTTTAAAATCAGAAGTGGGTTTAAATTTTAGCGAATTTTGCAGAACGAAAAGGTGCCCTAAGCCCCTTGGCATTCACTTTGAAAACGAACAAAAAGAGAGAGAAATAAGAGAGGATATATTAAAAAAATCGATTCTCAAGTGGATATCTAGAAAACTCAGATAAATCAAGTGAAAATATGGAAAACGTGGACAATAAGGGAATTCCTATAGTATATATTCCAGAATTGTGTAGTTTTGTATTCGATCACTTGGATGCTCTGAATGCGGAGGGACTATTTCATACCCGCGACCTTACCCTTCCATCTGATGAGGTATGGATAAAATTGGGTGGTGATCATGGGGGAAATGTTTTTAAAGTGACATTGCAAGTTTTAAATACGAGTTCTCCATATTCAAAGGATAATACTATGGTAATAATGGCCCTTCAGGGTAAGGATACTGTAGAAAATGTGAAAAGACCTTTGAAAAGGTAGAAAATGAAATCATTAAACTGCAAAATGCATCGTGGAACGGATATTCAAAAAGAATCGACGGCAAAAAAAAATGTGAAATCGAGAACATTATCTGAAGCGTCGGGCAATTTTGAGGCCTTTTTGAGTGAAGGAAAAGGTAAAAAATCCGTTGCTAAGGAATATTTCAACGTTGTTAGGGAACCCGTCTTGCCTATCATGCTGGACCATGTCGTTCCGCCCTACCTCCTTATAATGCTCGGGATAATCCAAAGACACCATGATTTCTTAGAAGAGGACATCAGGAAAATATATATGAAAATCGGAAATATGTGTGCTGTCACGGGGAAAACCTTAGGCACCAGTAGTGAATTGCATAGCTTTATTGCTCAGAGCGAAAAGTACCACCAGATGAAAAACGACAAAAAAGTTTTGCACAACAAGCTAGAAACAACAACAAATAATGGAGAAACAAAGAAAATCAATGAGTACAAACAGCGGCACGGGGAACTCGAGAAAGAAATTCCTAAACAAAAAGTCAAAACTGACTTGAAAACAAACCAGGGACCGATTGGAGAGACCATGGATAGCATCCTACAGAAAAAAAAACAATATAGATTTACAAGCCTATCACGAACGCTCGATGCTGGGAAATCACTGCGCTACGTATATAAAGAAGAGTGTTACAGCGTCAATCAACTACCATATACAGCAAAAGGTAAGAAAAATTAAATTTTAAAAGTAAAATAGCCAATTAGAATATGTTGTATAATCTTAAGTTTCAGATAATCTAATATTATAAGTGGTTAACGAATCTGGCTGTTGTCCCTACTGGACCTCCCCCCTCTCACCGGCCCTATACCTGGTGTGCCTCTGCAGGATCTATCAGGAAAATAATTGAGATTATTCATTATTTCGAACAGGTTGAGGAGTGTATTTCTGCGCTGGATGTAGCGTTTAAGTTTCAGCATGTATTGTTATTTTACTTTGTTAACGAATCTGGCATTTATTCCCTTTGGAAATCCCAATACCCCCTCCCCCTAAATCCGCCTCTGCAATTTTGATCAGGAAAATAATTGAGATTTCAAATTATTTCGAACAGGTTGAGGAGTGCATATCTGCGCTAGATGTAGGCGCTGAACTCGAAAAAAATACATCAAAATTAAAGCAAGACGTACAAGAGATCACATCCAAATTTTCGAAACTCAACGGCTTATACAACGATGTCTATGAAGCAGTCGGCCACAGTCGCCCAATACCTGAATGGGCCATTAGTGATATAAGGTCAATCATAGATTTGTATATGCGAGCTTACAGGGAATATTACCCCAACAAAGTACTCCCTAAGCACCATATGTTAGAGACACATATTCCAGAATGGATTGAAAAATGGAATATGGGGCTTGGACTACACAACGAACACGGTTGTGAGCATACCCATGCGTTTTTTAACAGACTCCGTCGCTCTTTTCTATGTGTTGGAAATCGAAAAGAACAGCTTCTATGTGTTATAAAAGAACACCATGTTCGAACGTCGCCTTTCCTGATATCTCAAGCTCCGAAGCCAAGTGTCGAAAATTATTCGAATAAGCGTATGGGATTCATCATATGTTAGAGACATGTGTCCCTATCTTACTATTAAACGGGAATATTTGACCTGAACATAACCGCGAACCCGCGAACATAGTTGTGAAAATACCTCAAAGTCGTAGAATGGACAACTATTATCAAAAGTACATGATTTGTGTTCGTTTGAAACGCTTTAGAATCATTATTTCATTGTACAAAGTTTAATTAATTGTTTGTCAGAAACGTTTTAAAATCGTTATTTCATTGTACTAAGTTTAATTGTTTCATAACAGGTTCAAAGAAAACGATATATATCGTTTGATGCTAAGATTATTCATAACAGGTTCAAAGCGAGCATAACTAATGCTAAGATTTATTTCTAAGAGTGAATTCCAAAGAGGATTAAGCAATTTAGACGCAGAGGGATTATATCAATCTTGCATAATATGTCACATAGAACAATGTCAATTGAGTCATTTGAACTATAAATGATGGAACTTTATTCAAAACTATTTATTTTGATACCATATTACAGTTAAAATAGGTTTAGGAGGTTTTGACAACAATAAAATTTATCAAATTATCAATGCATTTTTCGTTTGATTCAGTATCTTTGCATAATTCATTATCCGTGTGCTTTATTTTTTAAAAAAGTCGTAAAAGAGCTGAACATGTTCATATATTTAATGTCCAGATATGATTTCAAATAATTAGTTTAAATTGAATCTGAAAATAATGAAAAATACGAAAATCGCCAAGTTTTATTATTGGAATTATTCGGAAAAGGTGCCTTTTTGATAAGAAAATTTACAATATAATTCGACTTGGAGGGGGTTAGTGAATAACAATTTTGTATTTTTCAAGGTTTATTCTTGTCAATGAAAAGAGAAAATTTGAAAAAGCAATGTGGCAACCTTGTTAAAAAGGTGTAAAGTTGCTTAATGTTATGGAATTTACACATATTTTATGCATAACCCCACAGATAATAAGCCTATGCAAATAAAAGTTAGGATGGGAAGGGGTTGTCCTGAGCAAGTGATTATCTGCCTCAAAAAAACTAAATGGGCCGCTCTAAACAGCCGTGTGAGGTAATGGTCGCGTTTCGTTTCTCTCAGTCAGATAATTTTCTTCAGTCAAATAAGACGTACTATGGAATAAATTGCAATAAGTACAAATATTAGAGTAACGGATTCCCCATTTTTTAAGGTTTGAAGCGCAGTTAAATATGTTTTGTGCGATCTTAAATTGAAACACCACTAATTGTGGTTCCTTCGTCGAACGTCGAAATTTCATGAGCATGAATAAATTCATGCTATTCTTTACGTGTTCCTTTGCTACTCCGAATTGCTCAAACCTATTCTGAAATTGGTCAAAAGATAACCATTTGCCTTCTTCATTAAGGAGATCATGAATATACACCACCCCTTTTTTATACCAATTTTTTAGGAACAAACTTTTATTTCCAACTTTTACCAATCTGTCATTCCATAGAATGCATTTACACTTTGGATGCAAGAAAATTTCTTAAACATAATCTAAGATGTCATTGTAGAATTTTGGCATTGGGGGCAAACATTTGGTATCGTAGAAACATCGCAATATGAAATATATACCACCAATATTTTCAAAGTACTTATTAGATATACGATATATCCATGCCATTTTTAATGATTTCGTTTGAGAGTAGATATCAACTGTACTCAAACTTGTTTTATAATAGATCATGATACTATGATTCACTTTGGCGGGTTTTTAAAATCACACTACTTAGGGTTAGGGTTAGGGTAACGAATAAAATTTAAATAACCCTGATTTTACGTGATTGCTAGTTGACCTAGAATTAGTTTTGAGGGTTGTTGCATGTATTTAGAAGCAATTCATGCAGCTATATATGCGATTTAAATAACCCTAACCCTAACCCTAACTGTTAGGGCTACGAATATGGTTAGGGTGAGTATTAGGAATGGTGTTCCGAGGATTTTACGTGGTTGCTAGGTGACCTAGAATTAGTTTTGAGGGTTGTGGAATGGACTTAGAAGCAATTCATCCAGCTATACATGTGATTTAAAGAACCCTAACCCTAACCCTAACTGTTAGGGTTAGGGCTAGGAATATGGTTAGGATAAGTATTAGGAATGGTGTTCCGATAGTTTAACGTGGTTGCTAGGTGACCTAGAATTAGTTTTAAGGATTATAAAATGGACTTAGAAGCAATTCATGCAGCTATATATATGATTTAAATAACCCTAACCCTAACCCTAACTGTTAGGGTTAGTGTTACGAATATGGTTAGGGTTAGTATTAGGAATGGTGTTCCGATGATTTTACGTGGTTTCTAGGTGACCAAGAATTAGTTTTGAGGGTTGTGGAATGGGCTTAGAAGCAATTCCTGCAGCTTTATAAGAGATTTAAATAACCCTTACCCTAACCCTAACTGTTAGGGTTAGGGTTACGAATATGGTTAGGGTTAGAATTAGTAATGGTATTCCGATGATTTTACGTGGTTGCTAGGTGGCCTAGAATTAGTTTTGAGGGTTGTGGAATGAACTTAGAAGCAATTCATGCAGCTATATATGTGATTTAAATAACCCTAACCCTAACCTTAATTGTTAGGGTTAGGGTTACGAATATGGTTAGGGTTAGTGTTAGGAATGGTGTTCCGATGATTTTACGTGGTTGCTAGGTGACCTAGAATTAGTTTTGAGGGTTGTGGAATGGACTTTGAATGAATTCATGCAGCTATATACGTGATTTAAAGAACCCTAACCCTAACCCTAACTGTTATGGTTAGGGTTAGTATTAGGAATGGTGTTCCGATGATTTTACGTGGTTGCTAGTTGACCTTGAATTAGTTTTAAGGGTTGTGGAATGTATTTAGAAGCAATTCATGCAGGTATAAATGTGATTTGTATAACCCTTACCTTAGTTAGGGTTAGGGTTACAAATATGTTTAGGGTTAGTATTAGGAATGGTGTTCCTATGATTTTACGTGGTTGCTAGGTGAGGGGTAGGGTTGTGAATATGGTTCGGGTTACCAGGAAAGATTGAATAAAAAATCATTTTCACATGCATCGAAGCTCCACGTAGCTCAAGTGATGATCGAGGCTTTGTGAATGAATGATAAGGATATTTGTGGGTTTGCGTGTTTGTGGGTTTGCGTGGACAAAATTGAGTTTTGCGTGGAGAAAAGTTCGTGTTTGCGTGCTGTTATTTGCGTGTTTGCGTGCAGCTGTTAACTTATAAACGGGTTTTACTGTATTATAACCATCCAAATAACTGCCCCTGCTTAAGTAATCAATGATCTCATCCATCTTTTGAAAATTGAGTAATTGCGATGTAAATTGTTCTGACCAGAGCGTTGATTACGTTGAAAGACAATAAAGAAATGCTACAAAATTACACATAACTCATAGTGTTTAATTGTTCAAAAGGCCAGAATAATTTGAAAACTCACTTCACACCTATATTTTCGAAGCGTTCGATAATATCATTTCACAGCAATCTATTAATATGTTGTATTTATGACCTCAATAATAAAAACGGAACAAAAGTTTCTGGGCCCATCTCTTCCAAGTGTCCCCTTAGCTTCTGAATTGCTTGCTCAGGGACAACTCTAGTTTCCGAGTTTGTTTTCAGTTGCTTGGTAGCAAGAAAATCGTTGGGCGTTGAGAACAAAACGTGGCTTCATGGGATAATAGGATAAAATTCGAGCAAGATATGCTTGACAATTATATGCTAGTGCGAAACTCAGCAAATTATTAAATAACATTAAAACTTTATTAGAAATATTTATGAATATTCAATATTTTTTTATAAATTAAGATTTAAATTGAATTTTCTTTTTTGCGGAAATAATTTACAGATAAAAAAGGGTCAGAAATTCAAGAATACATGTACATGTATGTTCATATCTTGATCTTACTAAGATGTAACCTCCAACTGAACATGGACATGAAACTTTTTTTTAAAAAGGAACAATGTCTAATTGATATTGAATTTTATCTATGATATAACAATAAACTGGATAAATATTTTGATTTTATGTTTAACTTTTTTAGAAAAATCATCCAGTTTGTTATTAATTATTCGGATGCTGTAAACTATTAGGACATAAATTGATTATATTATCTATTTTATACATATCAAACTTGTTATTTTTTAGAAATATGACTTTTGTTATATGGACGGAATGATTTAAAACGATTAATGAATTTGACAACTAAACATGGTATACGTCAACGAAGTCACCCCAAACGGCCTGGCCGAAGGCTGGCCCTTTGTCTTACTGCATTCTTTCGGCTTAATCAGTCTAACCATCAGTTTCGTTTGCTGCATCCTCGTTTTATACCTCATCTTCGTTCGCCACGGCAAAATCCGCAACATCAAACAGATGTTCGCGCGACCGATCGGTGAACGCCTCGTGATCTACCTAGCAACGTGTAATCTGCTCTATTGTTGCTCACATATCATGGATCATTCGTATATGTTAGCGATCCGTGGTAATCCGCCCGACGCTGCGTGCGCGGCGTTCGCGTTCTTTCTGAATGAGTTCGTTATTGCGCAATCGCTCATTGTGACGTTTACGGCGATCAATGCGTTCGTGATGGTTGTCAAGGAAACGAAAGTGCCGCTGGGGAAGTATGATTGGGGGCTGTTCGCCATATCGCTTGGGTTGCCGTTTGTGATTGGCGTTATTGGTGTGAGTACGAGACATTTCGGACCGAGCGGTTTGTGGTAAGTACCATAGTAAAAAATAGCCTTTTCTTATTTTGTGTAGCATAATGTTAAAGGCAACAAACACACAATAGATTATGTTGATTTGACCATTTTAGTTATTTTTAACAATTCAAATAATACGGTTGTTAGTATCAAATTATATTAATTTTGCAATATGTACATGTATTTTAGTATAATTGTTATTGAAAAGCAGGTACCAAAAATAATAATGATGCAACAAAAATTATTTGAAGAAAGACATATACTTCCAGTAGACTTCATTTAAGATATGATTCCAAACCATAGAGCCTATATAGCTTTACATTTTTTTCTATCGATGCAAATAACAAGAAGAACCATTTGAAAAAAAAAACTATTTTAGGTGTTACATGGACCACCGGACAAGAATAGGACCCATCCTTACGAATGTGGTTGGAATCGTATTTCTCGTTACTTTCACATTCAACATTGCCTGCTACAGCGCAGTATGGATCAAACTGAAACAGGTAAAACTATAAAAATAGTAAAATGAAAAAAAAGTAAAATGACATGACACACTTTAATTGCAACAAACAACATTTTCATTATGGAGTATTTCATATACAATTGCCTAATGATGATGATTATATAAAAAGCAATATTTCATGATTATTTTATTTAATCAATATAGAGAATAAGGGTTCAGTCATCGGGCAGCGGCAAATTTGCCGCAGACCCCATAATTTGGTATAAATGATCTGCGGCGTGGCGGCGTGCCGCTGCCCGATGACTGAACCCTAAAGTGTGTTGTATGCGATAACTCTATAAGCTTTCTATCCTTGTTTGACATATGACCAAACCAATCCCGCATTGTGCTCTCTTAAAAAATTAATCATTAATCATAATGATAAAAATTATTCATGTACACGCTTGCATATAGGGATCATGGTGGCATGCTTATTTATTCCATGCACTGTGTACCATGTTTTAAAATGTTTTTTTTTCTCATGCATAGTTTTAAAAGCATGATATGATGCATTTTCTCTAATTCAACTGTCTTTGTTTATTTTTTTTAGAAAATGAAAAGTATGTCATATTGTGATATCGATCAGGGATCGTATAATAAACGTTAAATGCATCAACACGTGTTGTCAAACTTTTGAATGGCGATGCGCCTTTTTGAAATTCTTTGTTTTAACGTTTGAATAACCAATACGAGGTCCTTACAGCATGAGGTTTTCACATTTGCCAGGCCGCAAATAAGATGGGCAAAAATGGTCACATTAAATAATTATCATATGACTTTATTTCGTACAACAGGCTGCCAAGAAGATGGGCAAAGAGAACGACTCCAAGTACGCCCGCAGCGCTCGCACCATGATGCTCTTCGTCGCCGTCTACATTTTCCAATGGTGGTCCTACGTCGTGTACGCCACGTGGCTCCTAGCCGAAGAACCGCATCTCTTCATCATGGTATGCGCCGTTACGTTCTCCAATATGGGCGGTCTCTTTAATCTCATTACCTACATATTGATGCGGAGGCAAAAGCAGAATAACAAGGTAGCGCAGAGTGAGCCGAAGAGCACGTTCAAGGGAGGCGGGGCTAAGACGCTTGAGACGACAATGGAGGGCGGAGTCAAGGATAAAAGCAAGTTGATTGACAACAAGATGGCGTCGGATCCATCTTCGGCGTCGGCCTAAGGCTCTATAGTAATCGGTGTCAGTCTAAGCCTTTACTTTTATCGGCAAATGATATTAACTTGGATTGGATTGGGAAAAGTACTTGGGGTCGAAGTTTCTGTATACTATCTATCATACGATTTGTCACACTTCAGTATTTCTACGAAAAATAATATCAGGATAAAAATAGTTGATTGACAAGCGCGTGGCATCGGATCCATCTTCGGTGTCGACCTAAAGGTTCAAAACGATAAGTGGAAGCCTAAGGCTCGATGTGTATCATATGATTGAATGATAGGCTTTTAAGCAAATACTTGAGATAATAACCCATAACATAAGCATTGGACGAAATTATGTAAAAGGTAACAGCTAAAATAAAGACATTGCTGTTCCCTCTTTGGCGTCAGCTTAAGGCTTAATAGGTATATGTGTCGAATTAAGGCTAGATAGTTATCGAAAAGTGTTTAACGATTGAATGATAGATTTTTGCAAACACCTGGACTTGAAATGAGTACATTGATAACATGTCATGTACACTTTTTTTGTATTACACGCACAATTAAGATATACATTTGAACGTAAAAGGCAACAGCTTTGCAAATTATATGTTTCACAACAAATTCAATCTTTCTATGGACACTTGAACACTATTGTAGAGGGTATAGACTTATATATTGTATTATATCCTGGAAGAAGAATATAGAGATTTTGAGTTTTTTAGAATTTGTTGGATAATAACTAAATATATGTTTTGCATTAATCATTTTCAAAACCTGAAAATGTATACATATAACATATGTTTATTAGTTTATCTGAATGAAATATGGAATACCAAAACTGCTATGAACTTTCTATCTAATGACCATGAAAGGGTGTGATCCTTTTATTTCGGAGTAATTATTGAAACTTATATCTGTAAATATTTTCACCTTATACTGTCATTGTTTTATGTCACGACTCCCAAATACATCCGTGTGAAATACCACTTCGCTAACAGGTTGTGCCGAAGCTTCTGTTTCATCTGGATAAATATATCGTTCCCGTATTCGATAGAATTCGATATAATTCGAGTGTTTAACGTTCCACTTCACTGATAATACATCCCCATGCGTCATTGCACAGTGTAAATAGATTGGTTGGCATATTGTAAATAGCTACAATAAATAAAACTATATATTGTAATATAAGTTTTTGCTGTTGTTATTGTTATAACTATATGTATTGCTTTTATCAAGGGTCTGGACCCATATTCTCCACTACAACCTTAACCTTAAGCTTACACTTTTCCCCATCCTTTTACATTGGTTTTAAGGGTAAGGTCAAGCTTAAGTGGAGCGGAGAATTTGGGTCCTGGTTACATAGGTGGTAACGAGGATCGGAGGGAAAAATTATGTTTTGATTTAATGCTACGAGTTTCTTACTGTTTTGGAATAAATGCTTAAAGTTCATTTGAAATGTCTTAATATATGGGTATGAGTCAATATCATTATATAAAACACTGACGATACCTATACCGGGAACTGCTGTATTGAAGCCCTGGGCTTCTATTCGAATGTAGGCCCTTTTGCCGAATGAAATTTGAATCTTAATAGAAGCCCATGGGCTTGTAAACGGATGTATGGGCTTCTATTCGGATGTAATTATTCTCTATGTTTTGTTTTCAAAACCTCAAAAATGTTTTAAACATGAGACAAAGCTTGTCCTATTCGCATGACAAGCAAAAACAATACTTTTCAACTTTGTGACCGCAGTCAGGATCTCACACCACAAAAGAGATTTCATATCTATAGAACTTTACTTTATTGAATTCGGACTTTTTATTTACAGCTTAAGCTTTAAAATTTATTTCATCACTTAACCACAAAAATAGGATATACAAGCCCATGGGCTTGTATTCGGATGTAACATACGAATATACATTGTAAGCCCATGGGCTTAATTTCGGGTGGGCTTCAATACAGCAGTTCCCGGTACGTGATTATATACAAATGACTTGTATCTGAGATGTTCTAGTGAGTCCAACTATTTTGCTTATATAATTATATAAGTTTATGTTTTCATCGCTAAATATGCTATATTTTCTAATGTGCACTCTTTTTATTTCAAGTATGAAACAAATAAAAACAAAATAAGTTCGCTTATAAAACCAACAAAATCAAACAAAGATGTGATATGAACACTTTATTATTAAGTATTAATATGAATATAGTAATATTACAAAAGAATGAATAATCGTAACAAGTGGGACTCTCATCATGTTGAAACATTTATTTTATTAACTGACTCATCCAACTCATTCAATGGCTTCTAGCTTCATCATTTAAAAAAACTCTTTGTGGAACATAACTTAACGTTTTTTGTCACCATACGTATTATGGCAGAAATATGTGTATCCAAATGTTTTAAGACCTGGATTTCTAAATGGTAATATCATTGTCCATCGACTGAGGAGTCTAATACATATAAACCAAACCTATGGAAATTGTTTCAAAACATCAGAATAACGAATCATATTCCAAAAATTTTAATACGAATAACACTTATTTAAACGTAATCTCTGTTATGCAGATTTATTACTTTAACAGTTTCCATTATTTCGTTGAATTGATTTCGTAAAAACAAATATGTTATATTTCCTCTTATTATATCTATTTAACAAAAGTTTACATATTTGCTTCCGTTTATCATGATATGGGTCCTAGCACATTAGAACTAATTAGAAACCTAATTAAAAGCACCCATGATTCCATGATTTTATACTCTTAAGAAATTAAACCAATAAATTCGGGCGTCAGCTATTTCACAACTTTATATGGTTTGTATTAGTACGTTATAACTACATAAACTTATATAAACGGATTTTAAAAAGTAGTTACGGGTTAGTTAGCAATAATTGCTAAAACTGATATACACAATATTGATAAAAACACATATCTCAAGTAAAATAAAGCACCATTTGAAATTGTATATACCACATATCTATCACTATTCTCAACTTAAATGTCAACATTTAAGTTATATACAGTCTCTCTCTGCTCACAACTTATTACCATACACAACAAAATAACAACGTTTGTTAGTGATAGAAGGCGACCTCTTTTGTTAAATATGTGAAACGACAAATAAATACGCGGTGAGGTGCTTCTTTTGACCTAGTTTCGATAAAATAAACACTTTTTTGGATTCGTATAAAATTAAAACTCAGGTTTTATTGTTACAGTAGCAATAAGCATGCTATTATGACAACTGTATTCATATCGAATGTACTATATATACAGTGAAGTAAACAATAAACAAACTTTTAATCTCTATATTGACAATAAACCTTTCAATTACTAAAAAAATCATTACTTTAAACTGCAAAATTTGGTATGGCCAACATTATCAAAACAAAGACATTAAACGCGTACGGTATAAGAACTTTCATAACGTCTTATTTCAATATCCAAAATATTTTGATATGCCTGTCAAAAAACTGTGTCAAAAAGTCTTAACATTTCTATGCAAATAACACTTCAATTATCATCCTCTGTTTTTATAAGTGACATTTGGTCACAAGATACAAAACATTATCATAATGACGTTCTTGACTACGCCTGACATCGAAAAATGTTACCGAAATTATATCCTTACTTAAACCATCCTCAAACCCACTGGACATCACACTAGGAACGCACCTTTCAGTTTTAATACTTGTGATAATTTGATCCTTAGTGATACCCTAGCACTTTCCATATTACTCCTAGAAAACAAATATGGCTCTTAACTTCAAATTAAAACAGCGTCTCCGATAAACGTATACTTAAAATCTTTAAAATAAACCTTTAATGAATACACCCTTTTTGAAAAAGCAAGACTGAAATATAAACATGAGTCTGAAGCAATACTATACGGAAGCGAAATAGTTCATGAAAGCAAACATTAACTGTACAACTAGCTAACAACTATGAGTATTTAACCACTTCAATATTGAAATACAAAAAAATGTAAAAATTAACACACAACTATTGCATATAAAAGCATCACTTGGTTAGAACCACAATACAAAACATATATACTGTTTTGCGCACGTATAAAGTACCATTCAAATTGAAAGCCAAATAATGTTATTATCATTTGTTATCAATAAAACGACATTCTATTTTAAGATAAGATGCATGCATTTTTTGTGACATTTCTCAAATTATTTATGATACAACGGCAAATCAAAAGTTTTCAATGGCAGACTATCAAACCATTCGAACAAATAGCCACAAGAAAATTGAATCTTGCATAAAAAATTTAAAGGCAGATGAGAAAGCAAAGATTATTTAACTAATAAATCATCAGTGATTCATCAATGTTCAGGTAGGCTGTAGAATATAATACATAACTTATTCAAAGTACAAAAACATTGTTAACTATTTATGACAACATTAATTTACATTAACAATAAATATGTTTATTTGCATTAACAGGCGTTTTGTAAATTAACAACGAACGCAATAAAACTAATTAAATTTAATTTTGGACAATACTATAAAATTTTAGAGCAGCACACCATCACACGGAATACATGTGTGCGGAAGTTTTCATCTGAAATATACTCAAATACAAAGCAAAATGTTGTATCAGCGTTGAATTGTAAACACTTTTAATGTGATTGACAGTAATTTGATTATCAAAATAAAACGGTTTGAGTAACCAATAAAACGTGTAAGCACAATATATAGCGAACTTGCACCCATCTATTTAGCACCATATCTAGTAGCTAAACGAACGCAAACTAATTTATAAAAGATAAGCAAAAATGTTATTTTTTAACAATACATCAAATCTACCTGTATTAAACTGGCCGTATCACATCGACAAAGTTCATTAATTTTTGCAACATGATACACATATAAATTGTACAAGCAGTGTATAGACGTACATGTACTTAGCTGGCGATTTATGGCAATTTTGCGTCTGCAGTATATTGTGTCATATCTTATGATATATATCAAATGGGTGTGTGTTTTAGATTGCATATAATTTATTATCCTTAGCAAACTACAGAACGATTTTACCTTTTTACAATAAAGTTATCAATATATATGTTCATAACGTTGCACAAGACGTTGAAATACATGATAACTTGAAAGAGCTTTTTCAACAAGCGCATTTTGATAAAGTCGGTAAAACCAATTTGATGTGATACTCTGTTCAAATATTGCAAAATAAAACATCGTGATGTTGCATGTGAAAGTGTGTATATGTCATTTTCTATAATGACGTCCGAGTAACCAACAACTAAAGATAATAACGACTTAAACACAACGTCAAGCGACATATATATTTAATTCTTAAACCTATTATTGACATCGAACATATTATAACAAAACAAAATAACATATGTTATTTTAGTACAACTAAAACGTGATGAAAATAACAGGAAAAATACGAAAAACGAAACACAAATTAGTACATCATGCCCTCCGTTTCCGAAAGCGCCGACATGAAACTGATCGTATCCGGTTCCGGTGCATGCCTCATTGCATACTGGATCATCTGCTCTTCTAATCGCTGATCCAGATCGTCCGTATTGAACCCTAAATCGTCATCATCGGCGTCCGCTAGATCCATATCCATGCCGTCCGCCTCAGCTTCCGGTCGCGATTGCTCCTCGACGCGGCGATCGATGCGAATGTTATCACGTGATTTACCGGCTTCGTCGGCTTCCGCCATGCCCATGAAGGTCTTGTAGAGTTTGAAGGTTTCTTTGTTCGTAAGGTGGCCGTAATGGCGCGGGTGTCGCTCGCCATTCTCGGTGATCATTTGCTTACCGGAAGCGCGTTTGGTGATGTGATCGTACAATCGGCGGCGTTCGTCGGTGATGAGTAAGTCGATTTCGATTAAACGCGTGACGATGACGGATGATTTCTTGAACATATCAGTGACACCGAGAATCGGCACTATGCGTTCACAGCGCACTTTCACCGACACTTGAGCGGTTCCCTCTTTCATACCCAAATCCACCTTTTCCGAAATCGTATCGAAATTGAGCATGCTCTCTATATCCTCGTTTCCTTCCATCAGCGGCCCAATAATCTGCTCCTCCTCCCGTTCCACATTAATCGTCTGCCGAATACTATTGGGCGGCGCGTCTTTGAGTAGGCGCGAAATCTCGAATTCCGAATGCGATGAGCGATTATGCCTACTACTTCCGGCGCCGCCGCCGCCGCCCCCACTTCCGCCGGCGGAAGCGGATGTCATGTGACGACTGGAGGAGGAGGAAGTCACGTGATTAGAGGAGGAGCGCTGTGGCATCTCGTAGCCGTTGTAGTGGTAGGTCTCCGAACGGTCTGTTTAATGAAGAACATAAATTTAAATGAAGGATGTTTTTCTGGGGAGAATGGATTGACATTATTGAAGATGGCATTATAGAAAAACGATTGAAATGTATGGTATAGGATTTTCATGTAATAAATTCATCGCTTTTAGCTAGAAAGCGAATTGAAAATGTTATTATACAGTAAAAAATATATTACTTAAGAAATTTATCATTTATGCTACCGTAGGCCCTGTGAGCAAAATGACATAGGTTCTACGTAGGCTCCTTACGTTTGGCCTACGTAGACCATAGGCAAAGTGTACGTAGGCCTTCGATATATTCGATAACTGGGTAATTCCTACATAAAGTTTTTTTTCATCTCATAGGGCGACAAACATAATCCCCTCCTTTTTATAAAATCATTTCACTTTCATGTTATGGGCAAAAATGGTTATGATGTTATGGTGGTAATCGCCTTTTGGTGGTAATGGGACTGTAACGTTGCCATCTGTGAAGTGATTTATGACTTTTTATTAGTGAATACATACCTATCCACACTTGAGAGTAGAAATTAGGTCGAATCAGCAAAGGAAAGTATGAATTAATTAATGTTAATGTTAGTTAATGTTGGGTATAGAAATGGGGTGCCCTTAAAATTATATCTGTGAGAAACTTTCCAGTGACCATTTTATGTGCAAAACATGACCCTTGATGTGATAATAATTTTACAATTCTCAAACTGTTGAAAAAAATTGTTAAGGTAACGCTCAAGTAGTTAACTAAGTAAATAACAAATCATATATAATATTTAACAAATAATTAATATAAATTTAGTCAAAACACTTAGGGTAAATCAAGAAAAGTAATGCTGTTATAGTATCATACCCGAGGTTGACCGTCGCGGGGATTTAGTTGAATTTCCTGAAACAAATAGAAAATAGAAATATTTTAATGAAATGTATATTTCAATATAAATTACATTATCTCATAATACTCAAACATGATTTTTATTCTAGCAAAATGTGAAACAACATATTCTAAACATTGAATCTTAGCAATCGATTTCCTACCAACCAGTTAGACAGCACCGTCAGGCTTGGTTATTGATTATTTCATATATTTTGGGTCAAAGTATCATTTTGATATATCAATAGTCACATCTCCATTTCACATGTTCGTGAAATTGCATACTTCGGATCAGACGGGACGGAAGTGAATTTTCCCAGATGGTCCAAGACCGAAGTGTTCGATTCCATTTTTTTCTTATGATTAATCTAGCTTTATTTGGTCCCACATTTTTACACGGGATAGAAAAAATAATGCATTGGTGTGATACATTCTAACAGATTTTTCTGTATTTTTGATAACTCTTTGTTAACTTAACCCATTACAAGATAACATCTGTTTTCGTGTGCAACCAATACAGGTGCGAATCCAGGAACAACTGTTAAACCTGGGTGACCCAATAGTATAAAATATAAGACCGAGCGGGACGCCATTTTTTTCTTAATACAACATAGGCGAACCAAAAACCAAAAACCAAAAACGTTCCGTACATTGAAGACATACAAACTCGGAATAGCATATATTTCAGTGTCATTTTACAGAACGAATACAATGATTGACTTTTGTTCTGGCGTTTGAGGCAATATGATCATTTCTTTACCTTTAACCATTCCTATATATAGCGTACCTCCCTTGTTTAGTATCATTCATTGTATTTTTCACTTTTAAGCAAATCATAAAAACATACTGGCATTTTAAGTTTTTGCACAGTCTTATCACATACTATGTTATAGACAAGATATCAATCTAAAGAAATCCTATCTGAAATTATTGTCATAGCTTAATTGCTTTTTGTTCTCATTAATTATGCTCTGAATTATTACCACTGTATAATTGCAAGAATAGCAAGCATAGTTTAAAAGTATTGATTACATTTTGCATATCGCATTCCAATCGGTTTCTTATAATCTTGCATTAAAACATTTAGGAATCGTGATCGAAATTCATAAAATATAGTTAAGGCAATCGTTATAAGTGCTGTTTTACATCATCATAACTTTAGCACGGCAAAATAAAATGCAACCTCCTTTAATTTCATATTACGAATATGATTATTCTTTCTATGGATTGTAATGATTGTGTAAAGGAGAATCTTAACATGGAAACCGATTTAATACATGCCAATTGTTTGAATAGATAGCTCTGTATACTAAAACCTGAGACGCTATAAGTATAACAACCATAATGTTCATCATGGCTGGATAACAAATAATCGGCATTTTCCCTCTCATGTTCCAGAATTCAACATTTATAAGAGCATCATTTTCACTTTTTAGCATAATCTCATCATCCTAAAATTGCAGCTGTTTGATCACGTCAAGTTTGTGATTTTTGTTTTCTCTTACCTTGACATAAATTTATTCATAAATATTTAGGGCTGCAACTTTTGATAACAACGACAATGTTCTATTTTAGAAATCACGGGGGTCTTCTAACAGCAAACAAAAGTCTTTTATATATGCATATCATCATGTATGCACTTCCAAGGCGTAATTCTATGCGCCGCGGTTTGATTTTGAAATACCTGTCTTGAATTTCTGATGAAACGTTGTGAAAACTTTAACAAAACACAGGACGGAATATAAGTAGGCCGTATAACAATGAGTAACTGTTTGGGCAAGTTTTTTGCTTCTTAGAATTCTAAAGGGCTTCTGTAATATACCACATGTCCTTAAGTTGCTTTACTGAATTCTTTACTTATTTTGTGTCCCTGTCTTGCAAATATAATATTACATTTTCGTACTAAATCTTTCTAGGACATTGCGCCTTAAGTCTGCTTACTTGTCCTACAAATTGCAGTTTATTCACCGGCGCTATGTTGTGCATGTTTATACGGCAGAGTCTACCACCATTCATTAATATCATTTTTAATAGCCCTGTAAAATGCTGAGGTTTTTGTTTCGCAAAAATACGCATCTCACATATGATGTAGATAGAAATCTAGTTATTCAAATGCCTTATTTTATGTCCCATTTTTTTATATTATATACATTTTGTACCGTATAGTCGAGTGTATAATAAACGTTTCTACTGGGAATCATAGCATGAACTTCGTGTTTAATTTCACTTTTAACCTTGACAGAGAATAACGAGATCTTTTAACAAGGGTGGTAAGAAATTCTTAGCGGCTCGTCTTGGCCGACTTTCGAAACGGATGTGCTTGGCACTAGCAGAACTTAAACCGGGTTGAACAAAATATAACTGGGCCAAGTAGATATTGGAGCTGCATTTAGAATCATTCATAAATTCTCACTTTGCGATAACATGCATAAATGTTATCATCGTCTATATCTCAATTGACGATATTCTGTTTAAAAATACAAATTAAATACCCTTTACATGTAGTGCTGCAGGAACTGGTTCTGCTTGTTTTATATTAAGCTCCTCTATGTTAGAAAACACTTTTTAGAAAGGTTTTCTCAAAGTCCGAAATTCAATAGCAATAGGCGAATTTAGATTTTTGGGATAGGCAGATTAACCAATCACATGTCCGTAATTCACTGTCAGAGCACACAGCGAATCCCGGGCAACCACACTTGGTCAGATTCGATCCCGGGACCTAAATTGAGAATACAAGGCGAGTACTCTACCACTAAGCAACTTAATCCAGTTGAGAATAGTTTTTCTAATATATATATGTTTCGTTGCGCTTTTAGCTTTTATATGCCAACGTTTTCACAACAATAAATTTATTGTAGTCAAATCAACTGTTCATACATGTACCCCGGTATACCAATAACAACCACAGTTGCACACATAAAAAACTACAAAGAGGACTGTTTCTTACATAGCAGTTGAACTTCAACCTATTGCTAAACACAAATAATGTTCGATGAAACGTTCTACGTGCACCGCATCCCAATTTACAAAAGCCCTATACAATATATGACGGATTGTTATTCATGAAGAAAAGCAGCCTTTAACAAGGGGTCTTTTTAAACGTTTTTATATTGGCCTATTTTAGGAAAGAAAGTTGAAAAGTTGTTATAAATGCACCCATTTATAATATGTATATTTACACTGTATACATTGAATTTATTATTATAAAGAAGTAGTATTACAGTGTTACTTAAACCATGTATATAAAAATGTTTATAGTATGATATACATTTAATAGTTGAAGGGTATATAAAATCAGATCTGTTTGTTGCCGAATTTTCAATCGCAAATGACATGGTTCAGGAAAGAAATTCTCTAGTATTCAATTTTGCAGCCATAATGAAAAAATATTGTTCATGTATGTCCGCACCAAGACGACATATGGGTGTTTCATATTGAAAATAACATATTTAGTTTACGTAATTATACATTTTTATTTCATAACTTTGTAACTTACGGGTATTCTACTACGCCTACAAGTAAGACACCGATGCTAATAATGCAAACCGTATTTTTTTAACATACAAGTTTTCTTTTGATGTTGAAACTTATAAATTATAATGTATTCACTCCTAAGGCAAAGTCGAAAAAGCAAATGACACTATGCACTGCAAGTTTTAAATTTGAGAATGAGGACGGCAACTTAGAACTTTGCATATTAATATTTTCAAAAATATATGTTTATAGATGCTTATGCTAATGCATTCAACTGCATATTTTAGTTCGAATGGTCAGGGTGTTAGGGTTAAATAGGTACGCAGATTTTCATTATAATAGCACTTTAACATTTGTGCTATCTTTCTCACCTTTTTATATCTTAGGTTGTGATAGAAGTATATTTCATTATCACTTTAATGTAGGTTATTTCACCTACTTGGTAAATATAAAGGTTATTGCCCTTTTACGGTGCATTACTGAATTACTCTAAGATAGTGTCCTGTTTGGATGAGCGGATAAACCATCTTATCGATCTTATGTAGAACACTTTAGCTCGACACTACTTCTTTTATGGATGTTTTCAAACTTTCGATATTGTTTGATAATATATTATTTTATTGTAATAAATATGTTATTTACAGTGCTTTCAAAGTATCGCATCTTGAATATATTCAAACTGCGATGCCTCGAAAACACTGTAAATGTACAAAATGGATATCAAATATAGATATATGTCTAGGAAATAAATAAATATTGAAAGCCATATAAAAAACTTTGCGAAAACATTATACTTTAAAAAAAAACAAGCCTTTATTAACAGGATTTGGAGCAATAGCTTTATTGCACTAAACAAATCGACAATATTATTGTCAATACTCTGCTACTGTCATGGGATTGTTCCAAACCATTACCCATATTCTCTTTGAAAACCTAATAGTTACTAGACAAAACATAAACAATCCTATTACAAAAAAAAAACCCTATCGAACACAACTGTTGGAAATCCGTTAATGGGGTTTGAACTCGCCGAATTACCAAATATCAATAAATAGACCAAATCACACATGAATTGTAAAATAACGCAAGAAGACATATAGAACGTCACAAGGGCGTTATTACTACGTCAATAACGAAAATGACGTCTTGAAAATGATCATATGATATTAAAACGACATATATATTTGGAAGACGCTGCCTTTCATAAAACAATCTATTTATTGGCTACGCAATGCACAATGCCATCCAAGAAGTTGAACCATAATATCTATGGTAGACCTGTCGTTATGTCCATCTTATTTTCAAAATCATTATTCAACTACATGTAGCTTTGATGTTTTATAGTGACCACTGGCAAAGAAATGTAAAATACATACTATCAAAGACGTATGACTTGTCATGAATTTCTTATAAAATATATTGATATTGCGAAATATAACTGAGGACCAGATAGTACTATTTTGCCAACTTCTACGCGGGAGTAACTTGAAGCATTACTTGACGAGCCTCAAACGTTTTAAAAATCCAATCGACACCGACGCAAAGCTTTGGCTTGTACGATAAAACATGACTTGTGGTTTATGTTTGTCTTAATATAAGGAGATAAATACTACGCATCATTAATAAATGAGAGTCTAAATGAATGATTTCAAAAAATATTATTATTCTAAACGTATCGAATTCGGGTAAGAAACACGGGGTTTGGACACTTCGGACCCTCCTACCTCAGTCCCTACTACTTCGGCCCTTTTTGACCCCCTTTTTAAAAAGACACATTGTCCCTTCGGCACACAGAGTCCATTATTTACAATATATACGCCTCGCGATATTTGTCATATCGGCTCGAAAGTGTTAGTTACCCTATATATAATATTCAACTAGGAAATAAAGACCATCAACCATAATGTGTTCGGGACACACGTGTCGGATATTCAAAATCATTGAAATTGTGACTACATTCTATTTGTTAATATTCTATATTGATAGGATACTTATTATGTTTTAACAACACAAACTCGAAATAAACCAAATCAACTGTTTCAATCATTATGGTTCGTAAGATCGAACTCTTAGCGACGTCATATTATGAAATACAAAATGACCTATCAGCTAATATTAGATCATAGCTGATAATATGTGACGTAATAAGTTATTGTTATCATTATAAAAGGATCTGTTTTAGTGATAAGTAGCACACTTATACCGATTTTTGCGCTATACTTGAATGCGTAGTTTGTGATATTTCTGTTAGTTACGTATGTTGCATTCCTGTTTTAATGATGCTTCATTCTGTGAATGGTTTTATAAGCGAAATGATCACGTGAAGATCAAGTTTGGGGTGAATGATTGGTGATAAGCGAAGTAATCGGTAAAATTATTAACTTTATCAATAACCGTTTCTGGTAGCCGTTAAAAAAGAAAAGCATTGAAAAACGACTGGATAGATAAACTCGTTCGAAAACGCTCCACGTATGACTAGGCCCTATATTGCTTAAGATATTACGAATCTACATTTTATACCAATTCATTGATAAACCAAACAACATCATGTTCTACTTTCACAATATTGTTCATCCATCTTTGTCCAATAAACAATATTTTGACAATTATTTATACGATCGTTTACTTTTCATTGTGTAAAGCATCTAGAGTCTCTACCCTTTTGCTACATTTTATTGAAGAGACACTTTTCAACATCAACCGCTCATGGTCATTTCGCATTGTTCCGTTGTCAAAATACCTGATTTATTTATCTATGACTCGCGCCGCTCCAATGCATGTACGTTTACCTGTAAGTCACAAGCACACCATATAAATCATAAAATGGATGCTTGACATCTTTTAAAAAATATGCTTTTTCTTGATAGTAAGTGGCATCTTCATCGTCGCAAAACGTGTCATTTTATAAAAGAAAGTGGTTTCCTATGCCGCCCACGAAAGAAGTATTTTATGATAATTTTATCGGAACTTAGTTATGGTTTTAGTTCTTATATTACATACATTGTTTCAGTACATCGTCATCGGTTATATAGCCACTTAATTTGTAAAATATTGTATTTCTGTGCTTTTTCTTGGCACCAGGAATTTGATTGAGGTGCATTGTTTATAAAGAACGGAAGTCATGCTTGGTGCAAAAGGAATCTAGGATTTGTATAGGTTTTAAAGTCCGTATTTCTTTAAATGATTTAATGGATCCTAGTCCCCCATATTCATAACCCCATCCCTGCCCACCCCAGTTCCCTTAAGCATCAATAGATTAAAATTAGAATTATGCAATCAAATATACAATTGAAAAAGGCAGAAGATATCTTCTAGAGTATAAAGTTTAAAGGACCTGTCGTTTGCATGGCAATTGAACATTCAAGACACCTACTTGGTGAAATCCTTATCTAACCACCTAAACCTCTTTGAACTATCTAGGAAACTTCATTATGAATTCAAGTAAAAGGCTGAAATTTGAAAAAGAATGACGAGCCTAAAATCCTATTATATGTATTAACAGTAGAAAGTAGTTTTTCTTGCGCATTCAATATGTGATTTGAATACATAACTGCTCGCCTTTTGTCCGTGTATAGACATATGTCGTAGTCAATCTGTGAAAACCGCGTATGTTGACATTCGCTGAATTTTTCAGTCAATGTCAACATTCGCTGGTTCACTCAGCGAATGTCAAC
>LQRL01069007.1:30993-42315 GCA_001703475.1 Hydroides elegans
GACACATACTGTTAAGCATAGTTGTTAAAGCATATAAAATTTCATCATTATGTTTATTCTTAACATCAATTATACCATCTTGATATAGCAGAACTTCTTTTTGAATATATACATGTAAAGTTTCTATAAATAAACTGAATCGGAATGTCTTTAAAAGATGGCCATTTGATATACAAAATTCCATATAATTGAACTATATTTAGATCATCCATAGTAAACAAAATATGCCGAGGTTTTAAATGTTCAATGAGCAATAGGAAAATGCTGATATGTATCTTATATGCGTATCTATTACTAATTAAGGGTAAACGAATTACCATTTTAACACCATATTCTGATTCAATTTTTGATTCAGCGTTTATCAAATCAATTTTGTAAGTGAGTTTTTTCTATGTGTAAATTTTGCAGCTTTTTGCTAATAGCAACAAGAATATACCGTGGCAATACTTCTTAACATTTACACATAACAAAGACCGCCATTGCTATAGAAACTCAAATGATCCATTTGTCATCCCCGCAACCAAGTCAATTGTGGATATCGATATCAAAAAATTACAGATATCCCCTAGCTACCATCCCTCTTGTGCCGTCCCATTTGCATAGAGACGACGGGGTGGGCCTTGGTGACAAAATGCTTCAGTCTGCAACAAGGTCTTAAGGAACAATAAGAACGAAATGGAGACTATCGAAATGTAAAATTCTAACATTCATGTCCAAGGATTTGCAATGTTCGAAAATGTTCTAAATGTTCTAAATGTTCAAAGTTAAAACATAATTTAAGGTATATGTACCATTATGGTAAGCCCAATGGTAACGTCACTTTGAACTTTTGGTGGATATGACGTTCAAAATGTTCTAAGGTTCAAAATTTATTCTAATGCTTTTTAGATTTGGAAAGTTTATATAGTGTTTACTTTTGTTTTTATATATATTTTATATTCTAAATAAATGACATTGGTCTTTTAGAATAAAAGATAATGCATAAAATAACATTATCTCGGCATAATATTTATTGATAAAACATTACATACACGTCACAACAATTATTGATAAAACATTACATACACGTCATAACAATTATTACGTCACAATAGTCACGAACAGGTGGTCAGAGTAGTCACCTGCTTTTCTCATTCTTATTTACGCAAACACCTGTATTTTTTTAACTTTGAACCTTAGAACATTTTGAACGCATGTCATGGATAGTGTTCGTATCGAACAATGGCACTTGTCCATCAACCTATTGATAAACCTGTCAAAATCATGTGGAAACTACACTGTTACATCGTATAGTTTTATTAAATTTGAACCCTAGAACATTTTGAACGCTATCATATCAAACGAATCTTAATATAATTTATGACTCATTTCATGCTCGTACTTTCATTTTCTTATATGTCCCTTAATTTCAACTTTGAACATTTAGAACATTTTGAACATTTTCGAACATTGCAAATCCTTAGACATACCTCAATTCTAAAAGAAAAAGTATATCAATGGTAAGGACTTATCCACACCAAAGCTTTTCCTAGCATTTTTCCCCTGACAAAAGGTATTTTACAATGTAGTTCATATGGGAATTCATATGGCAACCCAAACAAAACGCGTCTAGCTGTTAAAACTTGGTTTCCTATTAGGAAATGTTGAAAACACTGTTTGTTAGGATCGAACAAGCTCAAAAAAAAACTTCCCGTGTAGTCAGGCCCCAAGCACAAAATGGAACAAAGTCTCTTAGGAGAAAGTCTATCGATGTTGACATGGCAATGGGGACGTGACAGGAATACGGAATAATGACGTTTCTGTAATCTGATTCTAACGTCTGTTCTTCTGGTTACAGAGATACCATTGAACATCACTGTCTTAAGCTAGACTTTAGTATAACGTGATGAATTGGCGACACGACTTTCTTCGCATAAATGTGCTGACATATGCTCGTTACGTCTGCGTCTGCGAGATCGTAATGAAATATAGTAAACCCAGCGGAATCAGATTCCAATATATCTAAATGTTATACCAGTTAATATTAATTTTGCAGCGGTTTTAGGAAATTCCGCTTGATAGGACCATAATGTTACAGAAACAACACATATTACGAAGAAACTTGTAAAATATTTAAATTGTGATTTCTCTAGGACAAAGGGTCTTCGTCTAAAGTTGCTAAACCCGGTTTTAAGACGAAATCTAACCGGACTTTGATTCGTGGTTTCAAAATCATTCCAAGATGAATTCCAAGATCTGTGCACCATTTTGCTTAATAACTATCATAATTATACCATACCATAACCAAGCATGTAATCACAACACCTTTAAACCAGCCCACGCAAAAGTCTGTGTGCAACAGTTTAATTATATTACTAATACCAATAAAAAGTTAAAATTCAAGTATATAATCACAGCTTTGAGATGCGATATTAAGTTTGAAAATTGGTAATATGATTTATTTTATGTCCGGGTTAAAACTACAGAAAACAAGGCAGCACGGAATTTTGATATGAAAGCGGCTGCATCATAGTTATAATTTAATTGTAATTTAGAAAATGTCTAAGCTAATAGTAAGGTTGGGGGGTTCGAAAGATGAGAGACAAACTAATAATATTGACTTTGGGTCTGAACATCAACCAAAGGTTTAATCATCGTATGCTTTTATTGCAAACTGGACCATGGACCATAGTACAATAACATATACAGTTAAAACCACTTCCAATTGGACTATCGTAAGCATAATTATTCGTATTCGTTTATTCGTATTCGTTTATTCGTGTCTCGTTTATTCGTATGCTTTTGTTTTTATTCGTAAGCAATCGTTTATTCGTATTCGTTTACTTGTTTATGCATATTCGTTTATTCGCTTATTCGTATTCGTTTATTCGTTTCAGTTGTCAAATTTGAAGTGGTTTTAACTGTAACTATAGTAGTCGCAAGTGTGAGACCTCACATTGCCTAAACACCCCTTCAAGCTTTTTTGCCATCCCAAAAATGCATTTACGCTCCGGTCGTCTCTTAAAAATTATATATAATGGCGCCCCTGTTCGTGTTTCTGAATCCATATTTATTCATGAACGGTGCGATATGCAACGTATAGGATAAGCAACTGTTCACGAGGTTTGAAATCATTGCACAATTTCATTCACGTAACACTATATTACGCAATATTAATTTTGGTAAAGTACGTTAACAATTATTATACTTCACGAATCTAAAAGCTGTTGGCCAGTGCAATCTGTTATAGGTTATTACAACGTTAACAATCGGTTTGCTTTTGTGGACAGTTATATGTATATCTGTTCCCAACACTTATTCTTCAAGTAGTTTTCATATCTAACACTCAAACATAAGTTTTGTTGGTTTTTTGCCAAAGGACCTAAGTAAAATCTCTATGAACATTAAAATGGACTGACGATATTTCCATCGCAGATGCTTTAAAACTGAAATAGTTTGTTCAAATATATCTACCATTTTAGGTTTGAATGTGTCGCATTAAAATTCATATCACATAATTTATGTACAGAGCATTTTTATAAAGTAATTAATACATATACTTTACAAATATCAACTGCTGTTTCAAAGGGTTTACTATATATAGGACATCACATATCATTCATCATTATTGTTTCTTATCAATATAAATCATTTTACATCAGAATGAATGAATAGTTCGAAACTTCTTTGATGCGTTAACCACATTCATTGTCCATTTTGTATATGTAGGTCACCTTTAAGGTCACGTTAGTGACATTTTCTTGATCGACGCAAAACTAATTTCATTGCCTTTTTTTCACGAAAAATGTCATATTTGACTTCAATCATGTATGTTATAAAACCAAGAAGCTAAGAAAGCCAATAGTCAAATGTATAAAAAATGCAAAGCAAAATATGCAAATTGTTTTATATTAACATTTAAACTATGTCCTTGGGCACGGCAATGTATTTATACGCATTGTAAATACAGTAAACGGGGTGAAAATGATATGTAAGCATTAAAAAAAAAACATCATTCTCGTATTGTTTGTGTGAAGATTGGCTGCCGCTGTGTACAATTGCGTGACATATTTTCGACAGGGCGCTCTCTGAAAAAAAAATGATGTGCAAAAATGGGGGCGCTTACATTGAAAAATAACGCATAAAGTACCACACTGGTGTTTTTTATAGCAACTGCGTTTATATATTTTTCCTGCCTCTGTATAAGTTTTTTAATCGCTTTTTTAGACAAAAGTTCTTAAAATGTATATTTTCATTGATTTTATTACAAAACAATACTGCTATAAGCATAATAATTTTATATATGTCAAAAATATGCATTTTGAATATACTTATGTTCGTGTTATCTGCGCAAAATCAGGGCACTTTTTATAAATAAATGGCATACACATATTTTGGCAAAAAGTTGTCAAATATACCAACTGTTGCATGCTATGTTTTCAAACTATATATCTACCCATAAACAAATTATGATGTCAAAAGTTGTCATTTTCGGGTCTGATAACCTAGATATTACCTGTATGTTGCCAACAATTGTTTGTACATGTGTAGATCTACATGTATGTGAACATTTTTTAATTACAGGCACTTTATGACTATGGGCATGAAGGAAATATGCAACATAGAGCGCCTTTTGTTTCCAGTTTATCGAATCTATTGGGGTTTCTATAACCATAATATATTATAAAAGTAGTAACAGTCGAACAAGGGACACATCTAAATTCGTGTTTGGGTGAATGATATTTATGTAAAACATCAAATATATTCTATTTGTGTGGTCAGATATGATATGATGTATATCACATGGTTTACAAAATACAATTCAAGCTTCAGATCACGAACCAAAATACCCGACCGTCAAAACATTTAGGATGGTTTGTCAAATCCCATCTAGAGCGGTATTCCATTACTTTGGTGGTATCCTTATATGCATTGAGCACATTATATATTAATGGTGTTTCTGCTTTTCGAGAGATGTCTGGAGCTCAAGTGCTTCTAACATCTTCCACTCTTAATAGCTCTGTACCACCCCATCATTTTTATGTAAGATGGCGTGTTTCATAATGGTTAGAGTCTATTTTTTCATTGCAAACACAAACTTTTATATAGATGACCAATATGAATAACAATATTGATATTTAAATATACTTTGAATAATTATATTCAAAACATATTCAATTTTGATCCTAAATACAATGTATAAATGTTTGGTGATGGTTGGTTGATATGATGCGTTATGACCCACTGCTCTCACGCGTTAATTAGATCACAGATCAACCAGCTGCTACTCACTTTTGTGGAGGCGTTTATTCTCTTTTTTTTTTAAAGGTGATTGGCATTTTCTTGCTCAACAGATAGTGTGACTTGTGATTCAGTCATTACGTGCCAAAAAAAAGTCTTAATGGCTGCTTTTGTTCTGTTAGTGATAAAAATGAAACAAGCAAACCATATAATTTGCGTGATTCTATTAAATGCATTAGTTTGCAGGTCCCTTTTTAACGGAATATATGTGTTATACATAAAACATAACTTCAGTAGCGCAGCAACAAAAAGTTAATTACTGTTTTGGCTGATTCGAACACACTGATGGTTGGAAAATAGCTTTACATGTGCAATGTTAAAATTAGGATTGATTTATACACTGTATGTGTATTTTCAAAACTCATTTCATGCCAAAGGCACATGCATGTATGAAGTCGGTGTTAACTCATTATCTGGAATAGAGTTTATACGATTTTTCTCAAAAAGTGTCCTTAAATACCATAATTGAACTTGATTTCGTTTGCCCTACAGACACCAAAAAGTGAACATATACTTCGCAATATTTTTCAGGGATCGTGAAAACATTAACAGCTTAAGTGTTCTTAGTCTGATTTTGCGTAAGGACATTACCTTGGGGGTACAAACAAAATCTTTTGACTACTCCCAAAAAATGAAAGAACTTATTTTGGCACAAGAAAAGCACCCTATTTGTCGCCAATCTTCGAACATAATGTCGCCCAAACACAAGTCTTAATTATCCAACTCAATGCTATAGTACCAGTGTTTTTCCTTCTTATGTTCAATCGGTTCAATGTTGACATGCTCAATTTTGGGATCTGGATTGTACGTGTTGTGTGAGTAGTCATATAATATCAATGTTGTTTTTATAGACATAACCTTGGCAGAGAATAACGAACGACTGTGTTTTGGAGTGTATGTTATTTCAATCAGGTCGACAATATGCTGTAGTTTAGGGTTCTTTTATACTGTAATTATTAGACCGTAATACCCTTGAACAAACATAATTCAACGTAAAATAAACGGCTTTCATTAAGTGTTCTTAATACATATAGGTCACAAGATTCAAAGATAAAATATGTTGTTTCACATTTGGCTACTTTAACATGATATAAAACAAGGTTTCACACCGTTTTATAGCACAATATATTATGTTTAACTTTCAAGCTGTGAATTAAATGTAATTTTCTATGGAATTACCTGGGATGTCTATGCAAGATTTGGAAATAATAATTTATAGCACTTGAAAGATTAATTTATGAAATATTTGTTTAGCTTTACTTCGAATAGTTTAAAAAAGTTCGAAAATTTAATAATCATATTAAATACATTTTAAAACTAAATTAAAATTTATAAAATTAAGTAATTAACCAAAACAATCAAACTCACCCCTCGTGACCTTGATCTCCGTATCATATCGCTGTCTCTCGAGCTCCGCGAATGCGCCATTGACCTGTTTCTTCTTCGGCGCATGCTCAACTCTCTCCACTTTCTCTTCGAACATCTTCGTAAATCCCGGTTGCTGCTTCGTGGAATTGCGCTGTTTCGAATGCGTCACGTGGGTATGATGCCTTCGCGACAAATCGGGATCGCTCGAGTACATGGGGTTCTCGCGCGATTGCAGGTAATGTCCGTGGAAGGGATTGACGTTATCCGTGACGTCCGGTTCACTTCCGCTCTCGTCCTCAACGACGTCAATGACCTTCGCGGCGCCGGTCGTATCGATGGCGTTCTTGATGAGCATCGAACCGCGCACGACTTGCGGCATATCTTCGTCGCCTCCCGATTCGTAATCGTGATCTTCCGCCGGACTCAGATACTGCTCGAGATCCTCCTCGTGGACCCGTCGCCGCGAGTGACCCACATCTCCGTTGACAATGCGATAATCCATGCGTTCATCTTTTGGACCTTTGCGGCGTGGTGTCTTGTGCTTAGCGACGCGCTGTGGTTTTATGATTGGTGGCTCTGGCTGGTCGTCGGTGGGTACATAGTCCATTGTCATTGTCTGATCAATACTCATGCTAAATTTCGGCGCCTCTCCTCCGCCATTGCTTGAGTTGCTGCTGTGATAGCGCATCTTATTGTGGTGATGTGAATTATCATTTGCGCTTCCAATGTTTGATTTAATCACATACTTCTCATTGGTATGATCCGAATAATAACCACTCTGCTGGTGGTGCGATGCAATAATCTGAGGCGGTCTATCCACGTACTGTTTGAACCGTAAATGATCCACAGTATTCGCCGGTTGCGCCCTTAACGTACCCTCATTATCATCATCATAGAAAGTGATGTTGGTTTTGGATCTATTACCCGGCGCTGCTGGTGAATGCAATGTGGACCCACTGCTGACCGAGCCTCCCTCTCTACCGCCTCGAGGTGACATAAGTGGCCCTTGACTTGTGGCCCTTACTTGTTGTGAATGGCGATCATGTGACGACGTACTATACAGATTCTCCTCGACATACTCTTGCTGTAGCATGCTGGTTTCATTGCTGTTTACAACATTGGCGTTTAGCTTCAGCGATACGTTGTATTTATCGCCGGTTTTGTGCGCTTCGTCTAAGTGAGGATCAAGCTCGACTTCTTCCGTTTTCTGGATATGTACCGTTGGTTCGCGGGCGACGGAAAAATATTTATGATGCGTCGATGAATGGTTCGTTGCGCGTTGGGTGTTGACGTTCGTTGGTCGCGCGGCTAAAGGCATGTTGCGTCGCTCCATGATATTCTTAACGCGGCTTCGGCGTCCAACAGCTGAGTCGCTTACGGTTGAATGCGCGTCAAATGAGTCATCGGGACCTTCGATGTTTATCGTCGAAATGTGCATGCCCCGATTGACGCCGACCGGAAGTCGTCCGCCACGTGACTCATCAACTCGAATAACGCGTTCTCTATGCGATTTCTTATAGTTCATGTTTTCATCTTTCGAGTTATCAAGCACTATGCGCCTACCCATCGTCGATACACCGTTCATGTTCGACGTATCGAATACGTCAATATCGCTGCTCATTACGCCCGGTGACGTCATAATTGAACTAGCAGAGGAACTGTGGTAGTTAAACGGTCGCGATGGAGATAAATGCGTTGCTAGGTGACCAGCGGGCGCTGCATGCGTTGGGCTTAGTTGAACGACGGTTTTACTGCGACCGGAAGGCGGTAATCCGGTTGGTGACCTAGGTGAATATACGGGTGACCTCGGTGAATATACGGGTGACCTAGACGAAGGCGATCTGGGTGACACACGATATCTTACATGATGTCCACTACGTTTATCCACAACATACGGGTCTCTACTCGCGTGATAAACCGGTACACTCTGTGTTGATCCGATCGTAGATGAGGAATTACTCCGATAAACCGGCTCCTTTGATTGGCTCCTATAAATCGGTTCCTTATACCATGTATATTCGTTCTTATTCGGTGGGTTGCTTAATGCACGGTAGCGTGGGTTCGCTGCATGTCTAGGTATATCCCTTCGCGATCTACGTTGATGCGATTGGTTACCACGGTAACGCGGTGATACTGGCGGACTCCGTCCCGATTTAACTAATAATAATCCACTGCGCGGCGATTCCGGTTCACTTGCTATATCAATGACAGGTATTTCTATATATTTCGGCTCCGAATAGCTGCGTGGGTTTGGTAAATTGCGTGTACCCACGGTTTCTATACGAAATCCAGTTCGATCTCCGTGCAGGTGTTCTCCACCACCTCCTCTAGGTGACGAAAGTGCAGAAGACGATTGACTGCGCAATGAATGCTCCCTTCCTGAATGGTCTATTTTGCCTTGCCTTGGCATATAGCCCCGTTTTCTTCTTGACGCATGCGTATATGTCTCCCCTCGTCCTCCTCCTGCTTTATTATTATTATCAGCAGCAGCGCCACTTAATTCTATATATAATTCACCCCCAGTGCCTGCAACTGTATATTCCGCCGCAGCAGTAGCACCACTGCCGTTATGCTGTTCCTCTCGCCGCACAGTGCTAGCAGAACTGACACTATATCGGTCTCCACCACTATGTCGGTCTCGGTCCCTCTCCTCTTGCCTATGTCGATGTCTTCTGCCTGTATAACCCTGGCCTCCTGTGCGTCGCTTTGTATGCACAGTCAACTGAGGGTTTATGGTTGAGTGATCTTCTTCAAAAGTGTAGGCCCTGTCGTTTCTACCGCTGTTGTCATCGTCTTCGCCGACGTAAGAATTTATTGCCTCTTCTCGTCTTCTGTTGTGGCTTTGAACTGTTGTTGTTTTTGGCAGGGGTTCAATAACATTTCTGCTGTGGTGGTGGTGGCGGAGTTCTTCAGAATTTAAAAAGTGTGAGGTGTCGTTTTCAAGGGGCTCCGACGCAGCTGATAATTGATCGTAAGACGGTGGGTCGATATGTCGCTGCTGTGAAGACGTATATGAGTTCCTATTGACATCGCGTAGTGATGTAGCAACAATGGAAGATGACATTGTATCCGCCACCAAATCGGCACTTCTCCGCTTATCTCTATCCTCCGCCCGCTGCGATTGCACTACATCTTCCGCAACCGCCAAATGTGATGTAGAATTATATATGTTCGATAACCGATCAGTTTCAATCGGTTCTTGTCTATCGCCCTCCTCTTGCTCTTTGAATTCATAGCTCGACCCGTCGTAGACTAATTTCTGCTGTGACAGATGCAACTCATTGATCTGTTTATGTCGTGTGCCGTCATCGTCACTGGAACTTGATGTGACACTCACAACGTCCTCCTCTCGTAATACATTGTCAGGACTGGTAATCATTATCGGGGGCGGCGGTTGGTCGGGTAGCGGTGGTGGGGTCGGTGGGACTTCCGGTTCTTCAGCGATTTTGATGCGTTCTTCGGTGAAGTTTTTAGTGTCGGAGGTGATAACGGTTTCCTCTGTGGAGCCCACGTTTTCCGGTTGGGATGAACCAAATTCGTATTGACCGGAAGTGATAAGTGTTTCGGTGGTATCACGTGATTCGGTGGGTTCATCGTCTTGTGACACGTGACTATCGGTTACCATGTGACTATAAGTGGTCACATGACTTTCATTGTCTTCTTTTGGTTGAGGCGTCGTTGTTTTCAGGCTTGTTTCAAACGGAATACCCATTTCGAATATGGTCTTAGTCGGTGCTTCGTGTCGTTGCGTTTCGGTTGTATCCGTCGTTATCGTAGCAATTTCTGTGAAATTCGCCGCTTCATCATATCCGGTCGGATCCGTATCTCGCCGAACACGTGATTGGTCATGTGACGTTGTGGTGACGTCATGTGACGTTGTGATGACGTATCTACTGCTACTTCCGGTGTCGCTTGATTTCCGCGATTCCTGTGAATGACGTTTTTTGAATTCGAGTGTATCATTAGCAAATGGAACGCTCTCATCTTCTCGGTTGGTTTGAACCATGGATTGATAAACATACGACGTGAGTGGTTTGTCTTTTAGATCTTCTGTCATTGAAGTCAACGGTTTAGTGACGCCAAAATCTCTTTCACCACCTTCTCTTATTATATGCGATTTCGAGGTATATGTAGATTCCACCTTTTCATTTGCGAACTCTAAGCTTTCATCGGCTCGATATGACGTCATGGCTGGTTGGGAAGAATGGTGTACTTCAACAGAAGTGGTTGCCACGTGAGAATTTCCATCGCGACTTGAGATATGTGAACCAGCTTCTTCTTTGTTGTCTCCTCTTCCAAAAACATAGGCGCTCGATCTAAAAGAGTGCTCTTCAGGACTTTCTATTCTATCTCTATCTTCATATGTTGTGGTTGTTGTTGTCGTTGTTGTGGTTGTTTCCTCGGTATATGCCGTGCTTGATTTCTCAACCGTAGGCGGACTAACAAGTCGTGATCGGATCTGTAGCAAAAGCGCTGATCTGGCATCCAAATCCTCCATACTCTGTTTCTCTTCTTTCGGTGGCGCATCCGTACGCAGTTTGGATTTGGCATCAACGAGGGTCACATTTTCTTCTGTTGTGTATTCAGTGTGGTGGTCAGATTGTTTACGTTCGAGCGATTCGTGTGGTTTTCTCGCCGTGACATCGCTGGCTCGCTTCAGGATTTCTGAGGTTA
>LQRL01069017.1:946-13271 GCA_001703475.1 Hydroides elegans
TTTACATAGCTGAAGGGGTTAGATAAGAAACGACAACTTTTTCACCGCGACAACTTTTTCGATGCACCGTTCTCATCGAAAAAGTTGTCGACAACTATTTCACCGGCGACAACTAAACCACCGCGACACCGGCGATCGCTCTTTCTCAACTTTCTGTCAAACGTCACTGTCAGGTTAGATTTTGAAAATAACTTTCTTAATCAGTCTATGCCAGCTTAACAAAACACAAAATATAATAAGTGAAAATTATACCTGTGGTTCAGCCGTCTCTAAAGACATCCTGTAATTTATGATAAATAAAAATTTATTTTTTCGCGGCTTTTCTCTCTTGTAAAATGTAAACATTGAAACTTCCGGTCAAATTTTATCTAGATGGGAACCAACGAAAGAGTCATTTTTAGTGCTTGTCTCATATCTTACTTTATTGGTGCCTAAATATAGATGCTCATGCAATGTATTAAACAGGTTAACACAATGATCTGTTCCGTCAAATGTATGTACTTATGTCTCCATAAGCTAATTCAAAAATCATATATTCTCGGACTATATTAATGTTTTGTACTTCATCCAAAATATATATTCAATTCTTTTTTTTCTGTATGTTTTAAAATTTAGGGCAGCCTTCATATTTGAGTATTAGAGACACTATAGAGAGTTCGAGCTGAAAAAAAAATATAAGTGCTAATAGCCTGTACCGGGAACTGCTGTATTGAAGCCCACCCGAAATTAAGCCCGTGGGCTTGTATTTGAATGTACATCCAAATAGAAGCCCATGGGCTTATATTTCCTTTTTCTTGTGGTGAAATGATGAACCACATTTTATCGTTTAAATTGTAAATAAGAACTCCGCGATTTGTAAGGTAACTAGGTACATGGCATATCTTTTGTAGTTTGAGATCCTGATTGCGGTCACAAAATGGGAGGACGTGCAGGGAAAAAGGAGGAATTGTTTTTATTGCTCTTACACCACATACGATAGTTTATTTTACATAGTATTGTAGAATAAAAGTGCGTGATTATATCCGAATAGAAGCCCATACATTCGAATACAAGCCCATGGGCTTCTATTAAGATTCAAATTTCACCTGTCAAAAGGGCCTACATTCGAATAGAAGCCCAGGGCTTCAATACAGCAGTTCCCGGTACGTCATTTCGGTGGATTTTCCATTTATGCACAGCCTCTCTACTACGGTATCGCACTTTGACCAATGAAGGTTCGGAGTCTTCTACTAGAGAGATTGGGCTAATATAAGAATATTAATGATAATGACCTGGATTTCCAAAATATAAACAATCACATTGCTTGTTAATGGTTTGTTTACATAAAATTTACGACATTCAAGCCAATTTTTTGGTGGATTTCCCATATCTGCACAACCTCTCTGCTGTCTAGTAGTCTTTTTTCTACTCTTTCCATGAGACAGTGAAGGGTCTTTAACATACCTGGGATAGCTTTACGTTCCGTGCGTCAAACATTATTCCCTTTGGCGAGGAGTTCGTGATGATTCAACCAGTCAATTAATAGTGAATCAGGGAGTTTCTGATTACCGGGAAAAAGTGGTTTGATTATAGCTGGCTAGCTCAAATTGAACCGATATTGGGCAGGAGTACCAAACTGGACATTTGAAAATGGAGAGGTTGGGATTATTATTTTTTTTTTTTTGGAATCACACTTTTGGTTATCAACATAGGGTATGTTTATTTTCATGATTTTATTATTTGCGCGATGCTCATAGTGGTTAGACTAAAGTGTTATCGACAAACTCCAGACATACTTTTTATCGATTTGAAACCATCGATATTGGTCCAAACACTTGTAGCGCCCAATGGATTTCTACTGACCTGAAAAGAACTCACTGTTAATAGTAATGAAAAGGTTTGTTTTCAATTAGGAACAAAAATGACACTTCTGCATGAATTCTCCTCAACATTTTTTATCATATGGGTTGCAAATATTATAAAATAGTTTTTTTTATATGATTTTAAACATGGACACATGTATCTGAGTAAGTTATATATTTTTACATTTATATGTTTTTATTATATTAAATATATTTGGACTGTTGCAGGGTTCGTCCAAGAGAGGTTTGGCGACGCGTTTAAAACGCACACCCTCTATTTTATTGCGTTTGTTATTCCCAGAACGCGTTTTTTATGGTTCATTTATGGTTCAGTTTCAGTTATGGTTAAATTTCACATTTTACTCGGAAAACAATTTTTTGAAATGCACACTCTTCATTATAGCCCACTTCTGGTATTTTTTTTCGGAAATGATCCATCTACACAATGGCAGTTTATGTTTTCGAAAATTCTTCAAATATTTTGTTTCTTGATTTATGCGCATTATTGAGTCAATAAAAGACTTTATAGAATACAAAGGCACAATGATATAATGGTTCGTTACATTAGGTTTCTGGGTATTAAAAACATGTATTTGTTTGGCACTCGAGCATTTTGCGCCCTTGAGCGCACTATAATTAAAGAACTGCGCCCGATTGAACCCGTGCGCCCAGGTGTATGTCAGATGCAAATAATTATACACCATAACCCGCCTGTTGTCTAGACTACGTTTCTCACTTATCAATTCTTTATACATGGGAGCGCCGAGGGTCCGAAAGATTTTTGAGATATTGAATAAACATTTCCTTTTCTAGAGTTCTGTTTTTTTTTCTTAAAATATAGGTACATCATACGCATCAATGGTTTAATTAAGTGCAAGTTGTATTATTAATTGCAGACAATAATTAATTGTAAACGAGTGTTCATAACTTTCATGCGTTTTCTCTTTCTGACATTATCTTTCTGTATTATAACATATCAATGTATTGTTTCATTCGAATAAAATGACAGAAGGTTACAAACAACCATCGGTGCATATTCACTAGCATATTCTGTTGTTTTAAAATGTCAGTGGGATAGATATGTAAAACAAATAGATATTTCACAGAATACATCACTTGTTACTCCTGATTTGTGCCGTATATAAAACAATAAAATGTTATTTTATGTTATGTACACTTATCAGAATGTTTTCGGTAAAAATACATGAAAAACCTAAATATCTCTACTCACAGAAGCTTTTCACGGCAAATCCCAGATGGAATAAATATAGGGTTGGGCCTACTTAACTTACATGATTTGCTGAACACGTTAAATGCAATAAGAACAAAGGAGAACTAATTTGAAACAGGGATTTTACACTTGTCCAAGTATTAACGATTTTAATAATAATCTTATATGTAATTTGACCATAATCAATTTATAAACAAATCTTGTTTATTTATGCTTTTTGTTTATAATTCAGCTCTTCTAAAAACAGTGCAACTGTCTCGGACATAATAAACACATTTTATGTTTTACATACATTTCATCATGTCTTACTAAAATCATATAGCGTAAAATATATATTTAATAAACGTGGTATTTAGGTTGGTTTCTGAATGTAATTTGAAGAATATCTAACAATCGGTTTTATATTCAGTTTAAATATAGCTTGATAGCCAAATGAATAATGCACATAATCGAGATCATTTACTTTTTGAATTTTATAATTAAAACACGAATAGTTGTTTTGATTCATATATAATCAAAGACGATTTTGCAATATGAAAGATTATGAGTATTATCTTGTTTTTTGACCGATATTCATATATTTAAACTCTTTTTTTGTCATAACGCGAAAAATATATTGAAAACATAGGAGTAAATTGAACATTGTCAACTTGTTTTTGTAGAGTTATCAGTACACAAAATGGAAATCTGAGAACATAGTTATGCCATCTGATTTATTGTAATTCCCAAGAAGTATGTGCAAGATACAACAATTATGCTGCTTTAGTCTGTTTAGTAACGATTATTTTTAATAATTCAGAACAAGATGGGCCGAATGTTTTTAGATAACTTACTTTTAGGATAATAAAACATTATGATTTAAAACACAATCGGAACATATCTGAACTCTGTGCTTGATGCCATGTCATCCACAATATATACGTTTTGATTTGATATACAAATATATATTGTTATTCGTTCACACATTAACCGATATATGAACATGACATAAAAACACATTATTAATATTGAATGAATCTTTTATTTAAAGCAAACTATGGTTTTGTCATGAGCAACAATATCGACATCGTTACCAGAAACACATAAAGACAAAAAGACCCATGCTTCCTATGACACACAGTCTTGTTAAGCAGTTCTCTACGTGTTGCGTATTGTAGCTATCAATGCTTAATGCTCTTCCTTTTTAAGCTATTCTGTGAGCATTCTCTGGGTGTCTATGTTTCAAATGGGCTTCTTGCTATAAGCACTACATGTATTTTAAAAAGAAGATGTCGTACATCAAGGGGATCAATTATATACCTTTCTTTCCTTATAGCTGCTTCTCGCCGCCGACCAATTACAATCCATGTACAATATGCATTCAAGCATCTAAAGCTGCATGTTTAAAAACTATACACTGCAGAGGCAGTTTTTCAAATATTGTTGGTAGAATGGCTGTACATCCACTCATCGCATTTCATCGTTCGGTTTCATATATACTGTTGTTTCCTTTCTTTATTGCATGTTTCACATTTATATACTGTGTTGACATAGTATTGGTAAGCAATATACAATGAAGAGTTTATGTAGCAAAAGTTATACTATCATTATATAAAACATAAATATGATGTTTGATGTAATTAAAAAAGAACCAGAATCATATTTTACAATAATTAATCACGTGTTCTATTTAAAAGACTATAATCTATGTTCCATTATTTTTTTAACACCAAGCGGGGCATACAAAGAAGGGCACCCCACGACCCATTTTTCAAAAAGTGGTTAACAACAACAAAATACTCTTTTTTGGACATAAATATTTTGCAAAAAGGTGTTCCTTTTTTCCAAGCCAGCTGAGCTGTTCCTCCTTTTCTAGCCAGCTTGGAGCAGAAAAGGAACACCTTTTGCAAAAATTAAATTGTTGAATATAACTAAATCACCTATTGTGAAAAACAAATAACTGGTTATAAGACAATTGCAAGCAATTACAATTAATTTGCAATTAATCATTCTCATAAATTATCAAAAATAAAGAAATTTATCAAAAAAGGTGCTCCTCAAATTGCAAAAATCTCCAAGCTAGAAAGAATTTCCTCAAAATCTCCAAGCCAGCTGAGATTTGGTGGGGAACACCTTTTTTGAGGAACAGCTCGTGGGGTACTCTTCTACAAAGGTAATCATGACAGTGCATGCATTTCACGTGATACAAATTCAAGGTCTTACAGCATGGCATCATAGTATCTCATATTACAGTTAACCCTGTTATATACAATACAAACTTTCCTAAGCAATATGAGAGATGATATTATCGTATGATTATCGTAAGATAAAATTAACGCGTTAAAAGACATTTTCGCGATTTCAAATGATGATAATTATTTTGTTTGGAATTTTCAAAGCATTCAGTTAAAGAAATATTCATAAATGTATCAGCATGAAATCTTCTATTGTTAATATATTTGTTTTTGCATAAATGGATCGGAAATATCTAACTGGATATAGCGCCTATATGATATTAAAAGCAGTTTAAATGAGACAAACGCATTTTATCCAACGAGACGTCTTAATTGGTTTAAAATAACTTCGCTAGGTATAATAAAAACAAGACATTTCAACAGCTGACAATAATATCCAAATAAGAGAACCATAATAATAATAAGTTGAATTATAATATTGCTTCCTTAATTGCATATATATGTTTTGAAACACAAAATAATTCAATCGGCATTATTTAACCAAAGCATCAATTTAAAATGGGGAATATGGATCTTATAGTAAGCAGTGATGATGAAACAAGGTTTCTTCTTAATTCGAAAAGACAGCAAACTCACTATAGACGTGTGACTGTTGAACCTGCATTGTTTCTGTACTCAATTTATTTTGGAGGCTCCATACCATTGCTACAGCAGTATGTATACCATAAAGTCAGTATCGACTTATTTTCCAACATGACAGAATCCATCAAAGATTATTCAGATGCTTGCAAAATTCAAACGGATAGCGACATAATGTATTATGCTCATTATGAAGAACAAAATCAAAGAATCACCGCATCATGGTTACTCTTTTATGTTGTGGTATTGCTGGCACCATGTCTCTTTACTGCTCTGATGCTTGCAAGCTATAGTGACATGGCCGGAAGAAAAGTGGCGCTTATCGTTTCAATTATTGGATCCATATTAAAATGCATTATAATATTCATAGGGATCTGGTTAAATCTAAATTTGGCATTTATGTGTATTGGTATATTTTTGGAAGGTATCTTAGGAGGAGGCGTTCTATTCTACACTGCTGCATTTTCCTATATCACTGATATCAGCTCAAAAGAGGATAGGGCAATTCGAATTATTATTATGGAGTTTTGTGCTGCTATCGCTATACTTGTTTCTCAGATCTCAGTTGGATATCTGATAGCTGCTATTGGATTTATGTGGCCATTTTTTATAATAACTGGGATTTTAGTGGTCAATTTAGTTTATATTCAATTCATTCTTCAAGAGGCAATGCCACAAAATGCAGATCCATCTAAAGCATCCCTTTTCAAATTAAACAATTTGAAGAAATCGTTCAATTTATACCTCCAAGATACATCAGACAAAAGATGTTGGAAGCTAGTTATGATTCTTGTACTCGTCATCATATTTGGAATGGCTGAGCTCGGAAGAACGGATATCTCAACACTTTATATTCTGAGTAGCCCACTGTGTTTTACTTCAGTCATGATTGGTAAATGTTTATTGTTTCATATATTTACTGTATCAATGTTGCATTTGTTCTAAAATACTATCCTATAAGAATTTGCTTAGAACTCCAATTTCTACTGTTGATAACATTTTTTTTTCGAATAATATGTTTAATGTAAAGATACTACATGTATATCAGCTATTAAAAATGCATTGATAAAATAAATTTAGTTGTGAATGCATTTTTATTCAGGCTATTTTGTTGCTGCGTCCTACCTCATTCCTGGTATAGGCAGTGTTCTCATGACCAAACTCTGCCATCGCCGACTAAAAGAGTTGGGTCTCATTCTCGTGGGTTGCATTTCGGCTGCGGCATCTTGTGTTTTATTTGCATTTGCATCGAAGCGATACATCGCGTATTTAAGTAAGTATTTAAATCTGGGTACATAATATTAAATCGATAGACGTTCTATATTCGGTCCCATACGACCGTTGTTCGGACGGTTATCTTCGTAATGGGCTATCCGCAACTAAATTAAGCAAAATGTTTAGATGACATCGGAAGTCAAAATAACGTTTATTCGAAGCTAAGTATGTTATCTGAGAATGTTCGCGTCTGTCGATATAAGGTCATCCTTTCGACTACATGGACATGTATAGATGTCTGGAAAGTAGTCAGATCCAATCTTGCCGAGTATATTAGTTATTGTAGTCCTACTTCATTTCCCTTAACATGCTTAGGTAGGCACTTCAGGGTGTTAGGCAATCAAAAATTCATCTTTGTTGAAAATCATCCGTGTGATAATGTACCAGTGTTAGCTGCCTGGGTTACTTCCAATTATTTAAATGTAACTTTTATATTTAATTTAATATTTTATATTTTCAGCATGTATCATTGGTTTCTTTGGGCATTTACCACTCGGAATGCTACGTTCCTACTCATCTAAAATTGTGAGACCAAATGAAATAGGTATGATCCATGAAATATTTGTCGATTATTATTCCTTTCTTTATAAGTTCGAATTTAATCAAATAACTTTTACAAAGTTTTTTGAAGAATATGATTTTTAATTCTATAGATCTTGATAAGTACATGGATATAAATTGAAGGGCTTAGTGCACAAACCTGTTTAGTGCAAAAAAACATGTTTTTGAGATAACAACACAGTCGATATTTTTGATATGTTAACTAACGTCCTTATGAGTATTAAGGTCATACGATGAACATTAATTGAAAAACAGTGTGTTTGAAAACCCTCAAAATACTGTGAAATACCCTCAATAACTGTGAAATTAACTGTTTTACGTGCACAAACTAGTCTTTTGCAAAAGACTTGTTATTCCCCTGCAATTTGCCATACCCACGCAAAGTCAATATGCTTAGTGCACAAATCTGTCTTTTGCAAAAACATGTGAAAAACCTATATTTTCTTTAAAGCAAAAGTATATTAACTGATTCGTGGATAAAACTGTGTTTTGCAATAAACATATTTTGCAATGATAATCTTTTGCCAAGAAAATTGTGAACTTTCAAAGCCGTTTTTCTCAAAACTACGATTTCGCACTAAACAGGTTTGTGCACTAAGCCCTTCAATTGTTTTTAGGTGCGCTGTTTGCGGGTTTCGCATGGTTGGAAGGTGTCAGTGTCATCATTGGTAGTTTGATTTTTACGACGGCTTACAATCTTACCATAGAATGGTTTCATGGATTTGTCTTTCTCATAATTGCTGGTTTCTATATATTGGGATTATTTCTAACAATGTAAGTATCATTCTATTTTCATTTACATCGACATAGACATATTTTCTAACATATAACATATTTGGAATTTATTGTTAATCACATTAGAATATTGGCTTGGCTTGAATGTGAATTTCAATTTTATATCTGATTACTTAATTTCAATGCAACCATATATGTTTCTAAACATTGTTGTATATGTTTATAGGCATCTGCAACAAAAAGAAGACAACCAACCGATTTGCAAAATTGAAGAATGGCCAATCGACGAATTCGAACATGAGAAAGAAAATGCAAACAATATTCTTTGATAAGCACGTAAAAATGTGTTCATGGTAGCACAGATCAACAATCTATTTCAAAAGTGTTATAATAAATTAAGTTAAAAAATTACAGTAGAAATTCTAATAAAATGGGCAAAAGCATATGTGGTTAAAGTAGACGCAATGAAACGCAATGTATATTTGTAGTGCGAAAGCGTTTTTAGGCCCCAACCCAAAAGGTTGGGGGCCTATAGATTTGGGGTGTCCGTCCGCCTGGCTGTCGGTCTGTCCGTCATACTTTTTTTGTACAGGCCAGGACATCTGAACGGAAGGTAATAGAGAATTGGATATAGGCTCAAATGAAAGGTCTTGGTCCGTAGATGCGTCTTTTGACCATTTCGGTCAAAAACACCCGACCGAAAGTTGTAAAATTTGCCAAAATAATCAAAAATAGCGGTTTTCAAGACTTGAGCTTGTACGGGATAAAACTTTTGAACGGAAGGTCATAGAGACTTGGTTATAGGCTTAAATGAAAGGTCTTTATCCGTAGATGTGCCATTTGACCATTAAAAACACCCCACCGGAACTTGTCGAATTGGCCAAAATAACGGTTTTCATAGAAAATATATTTAAAACCTACCAAAAACCATACCCCTTCGAGTTTGGGGCGGTTTGGGCCTGCTCGTGTTTCACAAATACTTCCTTGTTTTTGTAGAAACCCTGATAAGACGTCGCCGATAAGATAATGCGATGTATCACCATGCTCAAAGTTATGCATGTTAATATATATATTTTTTTTATCTGGCTCGAAAATAAAACAAGAAAGTATATTTGTATAAAGGTATTTATTTTTTAAACCTTAAGTCACCGTCAGTTAATGAACACTAATTTGTTATTTAACTATAGCCAGCTTAAGAATAACTGACCTTATATAAAAGCATAAAAACGAACAACAATCTAGCCCTCTAATAACAGGAGTACCCAGCGATTTATTCGGTGAAATATCTATTCTGATGGGATATCTTCCTTGCTGCCATTTTCACAGAATAGAATGAATATCAAAATTTCCTTTTTGTTTTATATCAGGAAAAAAGGTCCATAAAATGCAATTATTATATTACATTCCCTCAGTTTGTAGCACATTAGGACAAAAACATGGAAATCTACACATTTTGGTGAACTTTCAGATGGTCATGAAGCATGGAAGGGTATCTATTTTTGCTGACAGCGTTTTGCTGGCAACGATTTTCGGGCTTTCCTGGCTGGCAAACAAAGAATAAAGTTTTTACTCAAAGAAATAATATTTCACCACTTTAAGCTGCAAATGAATTCGTTTCATAACAAAATAAGCCATATTGGACACACTTCTAAAAATCGTTCGTTGGGTACTCCTGTAATAATTCAACACTGAAATATAACGTATCCACAACTTAACGTTTACTCATATACAATGACAACCAAAACATTTATACATTGTAATATTCACCTATTTAAACAATGACTCAAGTATATACCAACATAATGATAGGGGCTGTATATCACAATCTTAAAAGAAAGGAATGTTTAATCTACCAGTGTTCCCATGTTATCGGATTCCTACTCCTAGGCGGTGGAGCACTTTTGCAACGTCGCGGTGGCGGCATAACATGATTGACATTGTTCGATGAACTCTTATTCTTCAAACTCATTCCACGCACATTCAAACTCTCAGACACCCAATCGGGGTGGATCGTGAAGTAGGGTCGCGGCGACGTGTTGTAACGGGCAAAACAAGTGCCTTCGAAGCGATATTCGGATTTTCTATGGTTTGTGGTGGATTTGGTCGAAGTGGGGCCACACCCACTGAACTGGACACACGACTGGCGGGTGGTGTCGGCTTTTTGTTGTGGGACTAGCACCGGTTTGGGTTTCGTTGGCCTGTAACTCAAAAACGAGAAAGAAAACACATAAATTAGTTTGATCATTATATATAGTAATATATATTTAGAAATATGGAAGTATATATATTTTCGATTTACGAAGTGAATGGTGAATCAAATGTTTATAATTAAAACGTAGTATTTGTTTTAATTCACGTCATGTTTATTTCATTGATTGTTTTTTATATCAACATTATCATTATAAATGCTATCAAGTAAATTGCGGGTGAAGACCCATTCCGTTTTTACATGAAATTGCTATATCCTTTTCTATCTTCACTATCACGATTGAAAATGATTAGAAGATTGTACAAGTGTTGAATTAATTAATCAATATATTGAATTGAAATATACATGGAAAACGAGTAGGCAACAAATGAAAATAATACATTAGTCCGGTGGCTAATACCATTCCGTGTGCATTGCTTGTTAAATCTTGAAACTATGCATTTTCTGAATGGTCTTGAGGTCCTCTTTAAAATAAAATATGTTTCCATTTTTTATTTTGAAAGTTAAGGTATGAAAATTACGATGGCCGAAAAGCCCATCTTAGCAAGAAACACGTCAATGATAATTAACGAAACATTCTATTTGAACAGAATTCTCTTAAGATAAACGCTTAAAACGGCTTCTAAGACTAAATTGAGAAAATGGCTAATCATTTATTACTCCAGATTATCATTTAGAAGATTACGATGGCCAAAAAGTGAAATTTTTCATAGCTTAGAATCACCATATGTCAAACATCGGTACACCTGCCAATTGGTACAAAAAGATAATAATATTGAATTTATTTATAACTATCCTTTATTAAAACACACATTGTTGGTCAATTAATTGAATTACGATGGCTCATAAGCACGTTACATTTATGTTATATAAATCATAATATTAGGAATCTAGGAATATTAAGGATCTATTTCAACATGTTTTATACAGGATTGATTTTGAGTAATAAAGACCACATAAACAAGTTTTCAAACCAGAAAAGCATTTGAAACTAGAAATGTGTCCGTTGGAGCACGAATGGCCCGCTACTTATAAAGTTGAAGCGCCATTACGGGTTTGCTTTCTATAAATTTCGCGGTATTCGAGACATCTATCGAGCGCCGAACCGGATGTCGGGTGTGTATACCATCATACTATAAAACGATGAACTATCTATATAAGTTCCGACTCAAAAACGTTGACGCGGCGTTAGTTTGGCTTTCGAGAAATTTCGCGATATTCGAGACATTTATCGAGCGCCGAACCGGATGTCGGGTGTGTATACCATCATACTATACAACGATGAACCATTTATATAAGTTCCGACTCAAAAAAATTGAAGCGCCATTACGGGTTGGCTTTCGAGAAATTTCGTGGTATTCGAGACATTTATCGAGCGCCGAACCGGATGTCGGGTGTGTATACTATCATACTATACAACGATGAACCATCTATATAAGTTCCGATTCAAAAAAATCGACGCGGCGTTACGGTTTGGCTTTCGAGAAATTTCGCGATATTCGAGACATTCATCGAGCGCCGAACCGGATGTCGGGTGTGTATACCATATACTATAAAACAATGAACTATCTATTTAAGTTCCGACTCAAAAACGTTGACGCGGCGTTACAGTTTGGCTTTCGAGAAATTTCGCGATATTCGAGACATTTATCGAGCGCCG
>LQRL01069052.1:9311-22815 GCA_001703475.1 Hydroides elegans
GGGGATCCCATAAATATCAAACCAGGATGCTAATATAGCACTGTTTTTACATTCAAGACCAAGGGGGGATGGGGCTTGGGGTGGTAATAGTATAAACTATGGAGGGACTTCGATTTATATTTTGGGATACTATTTCAGAGCAAACAGGGATGGGCGAAACGCAAATACGATAAGATATGGAGGGTGAGGGCGCCGATTATTTATTTTGTATAACGTATAAGAGCATACGGTTGATTCGTCGTGGACAGATAATGAACCGTAGGAGGTGCCTTTGGGGCCGGGGTCTAGACCCGTTTGTTCTTGGTATAACAGATATGAGCGAAGGGGGAGGGAGGCGCCGTTAACTAGATTTATTGTTTACTGTACTTAACTTTTTAAGATTCCACAATTGAGCCCTAATTTTGTTTGAATAACTCTTTAAAATCGCGATCACAACTAAAGACACCGTATTACAACTCATTATCCGTTTATTTACAATAACTAAGAGTCTATATGATGCTATAGACATTTATTCAATATTTCAAAGCACGCTTTCAAAACAACACAAGCGACAAAAACCACGTTCAACAAAAACACATATCACTCATAAATTAACTCTTATAGATTTCAGATTAATTAATCTAAACACAATGTTTAGTTCTTATTCTTGACCTCATTTATGGCTATATAACGCATCAAACTATCTCGCATATTGATAGACTATATGTGAATATAAGTTTTGATTCTATGTATTTATATGGGCGCTTAAAGTCTAATGCTTGCAAAGTGTCTGAACTTAAGAAAGTACATATCTTTCGGGTGACGTCAACAAACGGTACGATTCCTAAATATTCAACAACAAGCTAATAAATTTAGACATATAATGTGATAAACAACATGTATACCTATCATTTTATAAAATAAAACTTTTAATACAACCAATAGTTAGAGTGCAAATAATGGTGAAACATTGTGAATGGCTAAATATGGCCAAAAAAGCGTCTGATCTTAAGAAATTGTATTCTAGTTCAGGTCAAAGCAAATTTACACAAAAACAACTTCCTTATAGTTTGTTTATACACTAACGATGTAATTTTATTCTATTCTATAACCGATGCACAGACAGACAGTCCTATACATGCATATTTTGGTTAAATCTCAAAATAAGCCCATTTGCTATCAGACAGACCATTCTGCAGACATGAAAACAACACATGTTACACTTTGTCACCCCTAGCATGCACTTAAGCAAAAATAATAACGCTGCTTGTTTTTGGGCTTTCAATTCTGTAGGAATTCAGACTTTTTATGCAAAATATTTTTTGATTGTATTCGTGTTTTTATATATATAAAAAACAGGAATTCGGAAAACGTGATATTCGAGGATATCTTGTTTTTAATTATGCATGTATGTTATTAAATACCTGTGAAAAGGGGGCCTGACGCCGTGGTGCAATCATATAAAAATCAATACGGGAAACATGGCCATGCTTGGTAGTTTTTAAACTGTATTCTCCTTTCAGGAAGAAAACAAAGATGGGACATATTTACTAGAAAATATAAATGAATTCATAAATGTGTTTAAAGAGCAGCTTTTATATTCATTGTGAGAAAATATCGATAAAAGAGGAAAGTTATTCAGCTCAGGAAAAGAATCAATGGATTTGTGATTAATATATATATACGATAATATATATATATAGGATAGCTCCATATCGAGCCGATATAGAAAATATCTCTAGTCGAAGCCGAGAAATATTTTTTATATCAGCGAGAAAGTGTTAATTTCCAAATTTGACTATCGCGACCTGTTTAAATCCAATTTTAATATAGATATCATTATATCGCGTGATTAAAAATTACACCATTAGTTTCAGAATTTTCACGATGTTTATTTGATATCGTTATTGTTATTTAGATATTTTTTATCTTGTTTATTTTGGAAATTTACGTGTTTTTGGATAGGCAGTTTTCAAGAACGATCTTAAGCATTGTAGGAGGAATATAGTGTTTTTATAGAAGGTCCGAAGTGGCAAACAATGGGCTGGCTTATATAATCACTTATGCCGGTCGTTTCAAAGACAAACAAAACTAAGTCGTTTGACAACTGGGGTTGGCATTTCAAGAGAATTCAAGTTAGGTCTTTATTATTTTACTGGGTTACAGCATCCCTATTTTTATGTAAGTTAGGTGGGCCACATGTTCATTAAATATCAAATACAAAAAAATGTGACATTAGCTAACATTTAAAGCTTAATGCTTCACATGTTCTAAATCAAGGATCATCGCGAATGATTGGATATCCTCAGTGCTGTTCGATTTAGTTATCTTATATATCGCAGGGCTCTTTTGTTTAGAAATAGCCTTTATTTATAGGTCTAACAGTGGCCAGTGGCCGTAACATGACAAACCACACTGCACACAGTGGTGTCAGTGTGTTATTTAAGTTGTATCGCATGGCTGGTGCGTTTCATATAGTGAAGAACAGTGGTGATATAACTAATATCACCACTGTTCTTCACTAATCAAACGCACCAGCCATGCGATATAATCATATTTTTGAATGAGAAGGTCTGCTACTCAGCATGTCTTATCTTGATATGGTATTCAATTTATCTGCACGATATTGACAAACTACACATGTAGGATAGATATATCAAAAACAGAATTCGAAATAAAATTGAGGGTTTACTCAACAAAAACTATATCAAATATATAAACAGGAATAATAAATGCTAAGGTTTTACTAACAAGAACTATATCAAATATATAAACAGGAATAATACATTTTAATGTATAAGGATTAAACGTTGATATTATACCTGAAAAATGGTCGCGTTCTCTGCATTGATTCGGGTAAGCAACTCAATCCTATATTTATTTCATGATTATTTAGAAATTTCAATGAAATATATATCATACAGAATGGTCTAGACGCCTGATTTATATATTTGCAACTAGTGGCCAATATAAAGAGCAGAGTAAAATATAATTTGGTGGGGAACACCTTTTTTGGGGAACAGCTCGTGAGGTACTCTTCAATAGAGTGAGTGGAGGTTGCTATTTATTTCCAGTCCAGGTAAAAGGATTAAAGGGGAAGAACATTTCAATTTTGAATGAATAATAAAATAAGCCGGTTATCAAATAGGCACTCGTGTGGTCTTGAAATGCAAGAGCGTCGAGACTCTGCCTATTCGATAACCTATGCTTACTGGGACTAAAATTCGGTTGATAAGATTAAACCCAACAGTATAAAACTACTGGCAATGTGAAGACTAAAGGCGCGTTAACTCAAAACAGACAAAGCATTGCTCGAAACTGTTTTGTTATGTATTTCATACTAATTTCACTTGAGTTTTATTGCTCGGAATTTGTGTGTTTGAAATTCTAGCAATACATTTTAAGTGAGATTTGTATAAAATGCATGACAAACCGGTAATGGGCAATGCATTGTCTGTTTTGGATGAACGCGCCTTTAGAGGGATTTCATGTGTGACTACGTTGGTTTCACGGGTGTATTTAGTAATGTGAATGTAGATTCTAGCACACCGTTTTGGCTATATATTGCGATAAATGTGGTTTTGAAAGAAACTACTACAACTTACATGTATATTGGTTTTATCAATAGCGATATTTGATTCTACTTGTTTTTTATTCATGCGGTGACCGCATTAGTACATTGCTGTACCATGTCGTCACCTTGTATTGGCACGTTATGTAATGTTGAATTAGTTTACAGTCCATTTTCATTCATTATTTTTAATAATGGACAGAAAACTAAGTCGGCTCAAGTATTCGTCATCTCCATCAATTAAAGCACTGTACAGGTGCCTCGGCTGCCCCTTAGAACTGTAAATTATTCTAATTAATGGACTGACCTCATATTAAATCCTATACATAATAGTGTATGAACTTATTGATTTTGGCATCTTATTATATATTGCAGGTTCAACCTACCACTTATGCCTTGCTGTCCATACGTCATTGTTCAACAAGTCTGCGTTCACAAACAATTACACGTCACATTTCACTACGCAACACGGAGAAAACACTATTTGCCAAAAGTGACAAACCTTTGGTTTTACTCTACTGTTGGCTTGGTGCTAAAGCAAAGCATATCGACAAATATCAAAACTTCTATCTGGATAAGGGATTCGACGTTGCGAGCATCAAGGTGTCCTATCGCGACATTCTGCGTCCTCAAAACGCACAGAAAATTGCTAATGACGTCATAAAGTTTGCTAATACTGACCCATATAAAAACTCGCCCGTTTTAGCACATTGCTTTTCCGTTGGGGCATATATGTATTCCGAAGCTCTAGTGAAAATCAATGATGATACCGAATCGCAACGTAAGTTTGGAAAACGCATCCGTGCACAGATTTACGATAGTCCCGTTGATCTAGATGTAATACCGACCGGTATGGCAAACGCGACATCGGAAAATCCGATATTAAACTCACTTATAAAATCAACGATTGGAAGCTACCTCTTTCTGAGCTCCCCATGGGTGACAAAACATTATTTGAAGGCTTCACGTGCTTTCAAAAGTAACCAATTAAAAGCTCCAAGTCTCTTTCTGTACAGTCAAGCTGATCCCGTTTGTTTTCCCGAGCTACTACAAAAGATTATGAACGATTTTCGCGATTCGGATATTGATGTATGGGGACAGTGTTGGAACGATTCGAAGCACGTCAGTCATTTTCATAAATATCCCGAGGAATATATCAATTTACTTGAGATGATATTGAAACAAACTAAATTGACTAATTGATGATCAATTTAGTATCATAAACGTTTTTACACAATAGTCGTGTACCAAAAATTTAAGGTACGCCCAAACTAAGGTGACGGATATAGATAGAGCGAGAGCGAGATCTAGAACGAGAGCGAGGGATATCTTGTGTCACTATATGGTATACTAATATAGGCCCAGTGAAGCCAGAGAGAACAAATGGATCTAAAATGAAAAAGCTTTATCGAAATCTTTTGATATCTCGCTGTTGAGCATCCGTTATCAATATTGTGCAATGTTTAAGATAACATTGTTGGTCGTGATGAGGCAACGGACATGGTCATTTCGAAAATATATTCGATATTGACAAATATGGATCATTCTCAAATTATTTTGCTTTTGTTCTCGCTTTACTTGGTTAATGTGAAAACAAACTCTAGCTTTAGCTCTCGCTCTAGCAATTACATTCGCCTCAGTGAGCGCGCATCTTGACAAAATATTTTGTGTTAATAGCTTAATAAATAGCTTAATAAAACGCTTCTATTAAACATATTTATTTACTTGTTGAATTCGCGTTCTTATAATGCACTTATACAAATTAAGTGCTACAATTTAAAACGGTAAACTGCATGTTTAAAGGTAAATAATTTAACCGTTAGATATATATTTTATAAAAGATAATACTTATGCATCATACTGTTTAAATTATACTAACCTAAAAGCACCAATGTCAAAACCTAATTTACGAACGAATAAAGTATAAATTATACTAGGATCCTAATATTATTTTCATGTAAATGTGTAAAATGTTCATAATAATAGTCTGATATTCAAACTATAATTTTATCTAATTTATTTTAAGATGTTCCTTATCATATCTTCAGGGATAATCCCCTTCCCGCCATAGATTTTGTAGTTATGTTTGGCATGTTAAATCGAACAGCAATGAGTATATCCAATCATAATTATAATATACGGATTTATGAAGGTTTTCGCATGATTATGAAGAATAAGCCAATTAAAATAACACTTTGTAAATGATTTATTCATTCTTATGTCCAACATTTTAGGTGGGTGCAATATTAAAATGGGGACCATGTCACAAACAATGTCTATGATTGCTCACTATCAGATTCTGTCTGATCCTCCTCGTCCGAGGTTAAATCAATTAGAACTGGAGGAATATTGTCTAAAATGTTCTCGATTGCCCTGTACTGATTTTCGATGTCGATGACCCTTTGACAGCATTTCTTCCATAGATCTGGTGTAACATTGTCGAACGCTTCATAAACTAAACGTTTGACGTTGCCTAATTGAAACGTTGTATTGTTTTTTGCGATATGATACTTCACACTGTCGAACTGGCGTACATAAGACAGTGTGACCCCATTGCCATGCTATCTCATCAGATTTATAAACCATAGCCGGCTTACTACGTTTTACAACCTCATACAACTCAGCCTTTGTCATTACATAATCGAATGCAATACCACGTTCGGTCAGCCATGCTTGCAACTCTGCCTTTTTGGCTGAAGATGTGGGGGATATCGTATCGTCTGTCCTTGTATTATGATAGCTGGCATTATCCAACACGATGCAGCTTGGTTCATTCAAAGCCTTGCAGAGACCTTCAAACCACTCGAGAAAAACGGTACTGTTCATCTCAGTATGGTAGTCGCCTTGCCTTTTCCCCTCAAACACCAAATCCATATCGGATATGAAGCCGGAATCAGAACCTGAAAGCAATAACGTCAACAATTTAGGGTAAAGTTTAAGTAGAAGATGACGTTATTGTTAAGTCATTTATGGTCAGGGCATGCATGTTATTTTGACGTCATCATGACGTCAACCCGTTTAAGTAGAAGAATAACGTTATTGTGACGTCATTTATAATAATGACGTGCATGTCACTATTACGTCATCATGACGTCAACCCGTTTAAGTAGAAGAATGACGTAATTGTGACATCATTTATAGTCAGAACGTGCATGTCAATTGCGGTAGCCAGGCATAGGACATGGTGTGGCAGGCATCGACCCAGGTCTCATCAACATATACTATTGAAAAACCAGTTTGGCGATACTGCTGCACAGCCCGAATGAATGCTGCCCTGTTTGCTTTTTGCGTCATTCTTTACAACTACAACTCTCCTAGCATCTGTTGTACGCCTCCAACAGAAACCAATCTCATACAATACTTGTCGTATCCGAAATGTTTATAGAATCCTTAATCATATCCTTATAAGTGGCACAGTTTTGCAGTTTCTTTTCTGAATATAATTGAAAAATTTTGCTTTTTATCACTTACTTCGAAAATTATCAACAAACTCTACGCGGATTTATATACTTATTTATATGTACTTATACACTTTCAAATTTGTGTTTTTTTTTAAACAAATCAATGGTACTGAATATATATTTACAAAATAGTATATATGTGCTTATATATAAATCATTGATTGACCAGAGTGCAAAAAATCTATAATGTGTTTGACTTTTATATGACCCATGAAAAGGATTATAAATGGGCGGTATTGTTTTTCTTTTTCCTGCATGATATTCTTTCAAACATGGTGCCTCCATGTACAAAGCTTAAGACCTGATCGTAAAAAATCGATGAGAACAACATGTACAATTGTAAGAAACAATTGGCCATAACAAGCAATAAAATAAAAAACATGTCAAAGTAACATTATAAAACTTGTGGTGTAATCTTGTGGTGTAATTTTTATTATTATATTCAACCTAGAACATGGTCAAAAATCAATTTAAACAGGTTGCGCCTAAGGTAATTTCGGTTAAGAATACGTCTTTATATCTTTATATTTATGTCCGTATGCTAGAAAACAACTTTCTTAAAAGATGAGTTTTGCGAAAATGTTTATGATTATTCATAAATAGTTCAAGCGGTAGATCAGTCTAGAGCCGATGTGCCATGCACTTAAATGAGCTCTCACCATAGTTTGTCTTGCCTTTAGACACCCTTTAGACAGGGAGTGGACATACTTTTAGCGACACGGAGCGACAGCGATTCCTATCCATATATGTCATTTATAGGACTTTGCCAAATTCCTTTAAATACCACATAAGGACAAAGTCTGGCCAGACACTAACAATAGTTTATCAGACGATCTAAGTGTACGGCTATTCTTATAACGCTTGATTAAGTCTTTTATGTTAGCTAGTGCCATATTATTCTACGGCTTTCTGGTCAGTTCGTACCTTTGCAACTTCGTACCTTTCAACTTCGTACCTTTTTGGTCAGTTCGTACCTTCGGTGGTTTGGTCACTTCGTACCATTTTGGTCACTTCGTACCTTTTTTGGTCACTTCGTACCTTTTTCAATTATTTTCATTTATCACCTAAAATTGATATCCAAATTGTTTTAAATGTTGTTTTGTTGGTTTAATTTAAATTATCATATGTTTAAAATTTAGATTTAAGTGATAAGTGATGTGTAGTTAAATATATATATATATATATATGTAACTATTACTAAGCTTTTAAAACAAAATAGATAACTATGCTTCGCAATTTATATTATTTGATTTGTATCCAAGTTTCTTTTTTTAATCAAAAATAATTAACTCAGAGTCCCTTAACTCAGGAACAGCCAATGAGTCTCCCTTAAATTGAGTGAGCAATATCACTTGAGTGGATCACTTCACTCAAGGATCAACTCAAGGATTAACTCGGGAAAAAATTAGCTCCGTATACAACCTGAGTCAGCAGTGCCAAACAACGTAAATCCTTTAATTGCATTTCAGATTTTTGACGAAGACCGTAATTTTATTATTTATGAGTGAGGGAAAATTCAACTAACCAATGCTTTATATTTTTTATAATTATTTGTCTTCATTTCATCAGCATATAAACCCCTTGAATAATGTTTAGTCAAAACTTACATTTTCTAAAGTTCCTCCAATTTAACAAAAAAAACTTGGTATTTGTTTCCTCCAATATTAAAAAAAATCTTAACAATAAATAATTTAATTCAAATCACTTACAGATATATTATTATAAAAAGGTACGAAGTGACTATTTCAAAAGGTACGAACTGACCAAAATAAAAGGTACGAACTGACCAAAATGGTACGAAGTTGTAAAGGTACGAAGTTGTAAAGGTACGAACTGACCAGTTACCATTCTACGCATTAAAACAATAAGATACTTAGTATTCACACCTTTTAAATACTGGCAACCGATGAAGTTCGACTATGGTTCCTGTTATATTGACGATTTTTCTTTAGACAGAGATCAACCGTGCTGCAATATTCATTGTCATTTGTAGCATTTTAATTTGTTTCTCTGGTAAACCACTAAAATACCAGTATAATAACAGTAATAAATGCAAAACCAGACAAAGGAATGCACTTCTGGTGTATCAATAACACCGTTATTTTATATTTAAATTGGTGATCTAATGCTGAATGTGTATTCACTGAAGTTGTCACAGGTTTAAGTAACCGAGTGTCTTCAGCCAACTCGCAAAACAATAGCTTATCTATGCGGATGAGTCGACCAATCGGCTGTGGGTTATCGCTGTAAATGCCCTGTCATATTACCATTATTCACTGGAATGAATGAAGTTTCTTAAGATGCAACTATATTCCGAATTTCAGAATCTGCTCCTATCCTAAATATGCACAATCTTGGGAATGGGAGCCAATTTCGAAGTTTAAAGGGGGACTTGAGATCAACTCTCATACCCTAGAGGATGCTAGAGGACTTTCATTTAGTCCAGTGAATATTAATATGAAAGGACATTTTATTTGTACACAATCGTAAAATATACGATGTTATTCGATTTCGACACATCAGTATTGTTTTATCATAGCATCGGCAAAGTAAGGTAGTATGTTTCTAAGGAACCAGATTAAAATTAGCATGTTTTCACAGTATTGGTGATACGAAATTCTAGGTGAGAAGCAGAGTCTATAGTGACACCCAGGTTATTGGCAACTGTAGATCTAGCTGCGATGTCAACGTCGAGAACCAAACGAGGTACCTGATATTTGGATTTGTTTCGCTGGTTGGTAATAACAGGGAACTCCGTTTTATCAGGATTTAATTTCAAGTGTATTGTTATGCATCTGGATACCGATTTTCTAAATTCCTGATGATAGGTGATCTAATGCTGAATGTGTATTCACTGAAGTTGTCACAGGTTTAAGTAACCGAGTGTCTTCAGCCAACTCGCAAAACAATAGCTTATCTATGCGGATGAGTCGACCAATCGGCTGTGGGTTATCGCTGTAAATCCATAGACCTAAAATTCACCTATACCAAAACCTTATGGAAGAGATACATCTAATGATATATCACATGAGCATTGTCCTACCACACATACTCGGTATGACATGATACTACCCATTTGAGCGCTTTACCGTCTTTGCAATGGGTCATGTGTAGTCAAAGAACAAGAATGTTGTGATCCACGGTGCCAAACGCAACCGAGAGGTCGCAGAACCCCATGATGATTGTATTTCTCTTGTCTAGGTGGGCGAGAAGTTAGATGAATATCCACACAATCGTTGTCTTGGTCAAATTTTGCGCGTTGTATGCATACTGCATGAATTCCGTGACTTGAGCATGCAATGAATATTGAGTCAATGGTATATCAAGATGCATGTTATTCATTTGATACAAGTATGTCCCGTGTTGTGCATTGTATCTGTAACATTGTCTTGAATAATTGTAAAATGTGTCATTTCGTGTTTGTTTTATTCCTCGCATGATTACTTTACACGTGCGTATCGTATTTGAAATATGAAAAAAAATCATTAAAAAAAAATTAATTCACAATCGTGTTTTTTCTTTTTACTTGGTTATCCAACTTACCTTAAGTTTGACACTTGTCGGTAGTTAATCATAACGAGAGCGAGACTGGGTTTCCTAAGCAATGGGTGGACAATAGCCTGTTTGTGAGGGTTTGGGAAGTGGCTAGCCGACAACGATGCAGGGTCAATTTTACAGTTATTGTTTAAAGGTTGTTTTATAAACCACGCAACCCAGAATAGTACTGTGTAATGTTTCCTCCGAAATTAGGCCAATATTTGATGTGTTTAAGAGCCATAATACGCAAATGCAGGCGCTGTATCGCTTGAAAAAAACAACCTCGAATTTCAACAATCTTATCACTTAAGAATACACTAAAATCATTTTATCTCAAGAATACAAATAGAGTCTACGTAGAATTCGTTTTCGTTTATGAAGTAAAGATCTCTATTATTGAACAGGGATATAGTGAAAGACGGTCTGTCGCCACGGTGCAATTATATTAAAGTCGATACGAAAAACATGTGACAGCATGCTATTCTTTTGTTACCATGCTCGGTAGTTGGTAAACTTAAATGTATTACCAACATTCTTCTTTTTTAAGGAAAGAAACATTGATTGAACGTATTCACTCAAATGTTTATTTACAAGAGTAGTGTTTTATACTGAGACATTATTGATTTAAATATTCATTCAGCTCAGGAAACGAAACAAAAGAGTTTACTTATAATATACTATGCCTACCGTGACTTATCTCAATATTGTATCAAATCAATTAAATTGAAATATATTGATGACATTAGAAAGCCACATGAATATATCAAACAGAAGAATTTGATCTTATATATATATTAGCCAAGACTAAAATGAGATAAGCTGGACAACTTAATATTAACTTCTAGTATTGTATGGTTATTTCATTTATTAATCATGACTGCTTTGTATACTACATTGATGAAGGTAAACCACTTAATCCTATATTTTCGCAAACAAAATATCAGGTGAAAGGGTAGAATCCAGAATTACTATTATGTAAATAAAATTACTGAAAGATTTTGAAAATCATTTGTATTTTATCTCCTGTGCAACAGTTTAATTTTTATCTAAACAGATAAATATAATTTAAACTTGTATCTAAAAACTGTCATAAATAGATATTATGTTTTAATAAAGGCCTCATGACAGAAACAAAATGCAGGATGCATGGTTAGATCTATTATATTTATTACAATATGTTACATATTGTAAACTATCTGATATAGACTCTATATATCTATTACAGTAACTGAACATGAAAACAACATAGAGATTTTGCTTGAGAATATAGACTCTATGTCAAATTTGATCATGCGCAATATTAATTTGACTGCATATCCATGCAACGGCCGCGCAAGTGCTATTCCGTTAGCAAATTGAAATTGTACGTTATTATTAAGCTGACATTGAGGATGTCATTGTTTTATCCATTTTTGTTTAGGTTAAGCCAATCACCTTTTTCGTGCTGATCAAGCGTTCCTGCTCTGGAACTATACGCCCACAACCCATTACCGGTCACATATCACTACGCAACACCGAGAAAACAATCTTTGCCGAAGGTGACAAACCTTTGGTTTTGCTTTACGGCTGGTTAGAATCTAAGGAGAAACACTTAAGGAAATTCCAAGCGTTTTATCTGGATAAAGGATTCGACGTAGCAAGTATCAATGCATCTTATTTCGATTTGCTGAGACCAAGTAATGCGCAGAAAATCGCAGATGATGTGATTTCCTTAGCGACTACCGAGCCGTTTACAAACTCTCCTATTATAGCACATTGTTTTTCGGTGGGCGCTTATATAAATTCTGAGGCCCTAGTGAAAATAAATGAGGATGACCAACTACATACCAACTTGGGTAAACGTATTTGTGCGCAGATTTATGATAGCCCTGTAGATGTAGATGCAATGCCGGATTCAATTGCAAACTTATCCACGAATAATCGAATATTGCATGGCATAATAAAATCAATGGTTACCAGCTATCTATTTCTAGGTAAACCGTTCGTGACGAAACATCATTACAAAGCGTCACGTGCTTTTAAAAGTAACCAATTGAAAGTACCGAGTCTATTTCTGTACAGCAAATCAGATCCGGTCTGTTTTCCGGAGTTATTAGAAAAGATTATGAAAGATTTCCGCGATTCGGATATTGATGTATGGGGACAGTGTTGGGACGATTCGAAACACGTCCGTCATTTTCATAAGTATCCCGAGGAATATATTAGTCTACTTGAGATGATATTGAATCATACTCGATCAAATCAATGATTTTCATATACGTAGATTCTAGGTTCTATTGTTTTACGCGTTATTGGTATACTAAATCAATGCTGCGTAATAGTCTATATGTGTCAAATGTTTATTTTGATTACTTATGAAATTAAGTGGTTAAGACTTTTAAATAAAACAATAAAATATAACAGAGCACAACAATATGTATTTTTGTGTTTGTATGTAACCCTTCTTTCAATATACAGTCCAAAATCATCTGCCTAGATACTTTCAATTATATTTTCTTTTTCATTCAATAAAAGTGTTTTTGTATTCAAAAATCTATATTTGTTGCAAGTAAATATGTTTTGGCAAGGTTTTTATATTTTGATTACATCATCGTTTGTTTCTTGTTAAATGCATATGAAAATGATATATCACCAGCTAGGAACAATATTTGAATAAGGGTGTGTTTATAATTTTTCCGCTCGCGATTTTTGTGTTTATAATTTTTCCGCTCGCGACAAATCGACGAGGCGATTTTATTCAAATAAATTGACCATTAGCCTATTACAATGTTATCATTTAATCATTCCTTAACATTTAATATTCAACTTATCATCGAAATAGATAAATAGATGGAATAAAACAAAATAGATCACGTATTCATTGTCTGCTTCCGAAATTAAACAGCATATAGCATAGATATATTTATTGATCGTATCTATTGTCCGTCCCTTTATCGAATCGGCCAAATAAGTATCA